>JBBPDC010161698.1:0-18536 GCA_037974485.1 Hemigrammopetersius urotaenia | reverse complement strand
ACACACACACACACACACACACACACACACACACACACACACACACACACACACACACACACACACACCTGCAAGCACACACACACACCGCTCCTACAGACATACATTATCTAGTTGCTGGCTGGCAGATGTTGTATTGTATCAGGGGCAGTACAGGACAACAGCAGGAGCATAAAGACAGTAGAGCTCTGGTTATACACACACTAGTTATCTAACTCATGCATGAATGAATTTGAGGTCAGCCCTCTGTGGTCATGCTCAAATCAGCTGTCGAGCATAAAATAAACACAGAGAACTCTCTTGCCATATTTAGGTGGTGTAAAACACTCCTCAGACCCACACACTGTGGGGCTTTGAAAACAAAAGCAGAGAGAGTAATTTGTCACAAACTTCAATAAAAAGCATTAAATTAAACTAATTTCCAAAATCAATCTGTCAGTCAAATGAATCAGTCATCAGTAGCTTGTTAGCTGAAATAATGTATAACGAAAGGCTCCCTAATAATGAACCGGCTGCAGTGTTTCCCCTACCATTAAACTTCCCCACCTGTTCAAACACCAAACAGCTTGGATGAGATGTAGACATAAGGATGTAACTGGCAGGCTTACATTTCCTTTCTCAATAAATAAATGATGTTATTAGTTTATGTTATGTTTATTTGTTTGACTGATTTATTCATAAACTGTCAGTTTTCTCTCTGGAAATATGGTTTCTGCTTGATTAAAGATCCCCTTCGTCAGCTGTTTAAGCCACTATTATAGCTGGCAATTGCAATACATGGGAGGCATGGGATCATTAATTAAATATTTTCAGAGACCAAGTAGGGCTGCAACAGATTTTCAATATATTCGGTAGTAATGCATACAAATATTTAATAATACAAAACCCATTTGAATAATCAGCTTGTAGCACTTCTATTGAACCATGCACCTCTATGGGAAAACAAATGTTAATTGAGCCAAAACACATCAGCAGTAGCCAGTCTTGCACATCTGACTCACTGGAGATTTTACACAATTTGTTTGATCATGATACATCAGTAAATAACAATATTTGTAATAATAATATCAGTTATAATGTAGTTTAATAAAATAGCACTAATAATAACAATTCAACTACTACTATCGGTCAAAGCAACAATAAGATACATGTTAGACATTCAGCCTGGTCCTGACCTTTTCATTATTCTTATAGAAAAATGTGGGAAAACATTGTAATTATGAATTTGAATATGTGTAAATACTGTAATTATGACTTTGATCGATATTGCCCAGCACTACCTGAAAGTTGAAACTGATGTGCAATAAAGTCTCAGGAAATTTGTATTCTGGGAGAATAACAACATGAAACTTGAAATGCGAAGAAAATATCATATCATACAAGTAGCATAAGTTGTGCCTATAGCTGTAAAATGTCATTTAATGATCTGTCATTAAATGTGAGATCAGAATTAGAATCAGAAGAATTGATTTATCCTGGAGGAACCTGCTTTTGTAATGACTGCAACGACACATAGAGGCACAGAGACACGAACATGAACAATACAAGATAAAGCCTAAATCACACCTAATAACAATCTGTTGAAAAATCTAAGAAAATATGCTATGCCATATAAGCAAATACCCTGTATCAGTGCTGTCTGAACAAAACCATGTATCTCCAAACTTTACAGAAGAAATGTTCTTAACTTGTACAGTAAGATCAAAGTATTTTTGGACCATCTCCATCGGTCCATTCATCATGAAATTTTCACATGATGTAAAGAGCAGATGGTGCTTATGAAATATTTATAAACACACAAAAAATGGACCATGTCAGCAATGTTAGAAAACAGTATTTATGCTATATTGCAGACTCTTAGATGTGAGTAACACTGTAGCGGTTTCAGACTCAGCTGGCACTACAGGACACTCTGAAAAAATGATGTACAGTATATGGTGAAACCAATTTAGTGGTAAAATAAGCTCTTACTCAAATATTGCATCATCAAAAAGCATTATCATTGACAGGAAGGTCAACTTCAAAAGAACCTAAAGAACGAAATGAGATGCCAGGACACGTACACTTACAAGTTCAAAAGCAAATTCGCCACAGCAAACATTTATATTTCACCCAGAACTGATTAGTTCCTACAGCTTCAGCACACACACACACACACACACACACACACACACACACACACACACACACACACACACACACACACACACACACACCTTGCACATCCAAACATTCAGATTTGGGATTTGAAAATGAGAATAGAACAGAACAGAGTAGAATAGAATAGACTAGACCAGAGGTCGTCAACCCGTAGCTCTGGAGCCGCATGGGGCTCTTTCATCCTTATGTTGCTGCTCCCTGTGGCTTTTGAAAATAAATAATAATTTAACAATAGAACGGTGGCTAACTGGCTATACCTATAATGTCTGCGTGCCCAGTTTCGCACAAAACGCTTCCTGATACGATGCTGCTGCAGTTTGTTCGGGCGTTTAGTCCTGCAGTCTGCCGGCACACATGCACACAAGCTGCAGCCAGCAAATGTCCAGTGGACTTTGGACCCAGAGCCCGTTGTACAGCACCAGTCACCGAATCAGAATCAGAATCGGAATCAGAATCAGAATCAGAATCATGTTTATTGGTTGAGCAACACATACAAGGAATTTGATTCCGGTTTGATTCTTAAGCACAACAGTATAAAACAACAATATCTAAAAATCCCATTGTACATCCTATACCGCACCCATATGGCTTTTACAAAGATGCAATTCTGATTCTGATGAAATTACATCAATTGATGCTGTCAGCTGTTCTAGGTGTTAAGTGTATTTTATTTTTATTCATTTTTTTATTGTAGTTCGAAATTTGAGGATTATTGTGATCTTTTATCATTAAAATACAATGTGTTTAATTTTAGTTCTAAATGTTCAAAATGTTTTTTTGAATAAATAAATTTTTACAAGCAACACACTAGCCTAGTATTTATACATAGCATAAAAGTAAAAAACAATATATGCAGTGTTCTTTTCATTTTAGGCTCCTGGTGTTTTCACTTTTGTGGAAACTGAGTGTTAAAGGTTGCCGACCCCTGGATTAGACTAAAGCAGGGTAGAACACAACAGATTTAAAAACGTATTCTTCTTTAATAATTATTTAAAAAGTCTTATTCCTTTAAAAAATATATTTTCATTGTCCTAATGTGACAGAATTGAATAGAAGAGATAAACAAAAAAAAAAAGTATTTTCATTGTCCTATTGTGACAGTGCTGTCTGCAGGGAGTGTGGTCATAAACATACATTGCTATTGTCAGTGAACTGAAGACTGAAGATAATCTTCCTCATCATCTTAGCTAAGGCTCCTGCACGAACAAATCTTCTGGGCTGGTGACATTTCAGTGTCTGTAATTGCCTCGGAGACCTGGAGCAGTGGGATCACTGTGACGCTAATTGTTGCTGAATATTCCGAGTCATTGGATCACCGGGAAAACGGAAAGGTCAGCGTCACAAAGTCGACCACAAACATCACTTCATCTCTAATGCAGCATGTCAAGGATGTTCTCTTCTTCACTAGACAAACAGAATGCGACAATAACAGCACTGAAGAATGAAAAAGAGGAACACACTTGTCTGAACACATGAGGGGAAATGCACATGACTCTTATCCGACTTCTAACATGTAACACTGCCGATGTTTTTTCATGCCTCAAACCTTCTGGAGACCGAAGGCACTTTTCCGTAGATCTACAGGAACTATGCTGTATCTAAACTGCACTGTAATGGTACTGAAGTTGTATCAGGTTTTGATTTTGTATCTCAGTCTGGCAACAGAGTTTCTGATTAAATTCTCTCCACACAGTTTATGGCCGGTCGTCCCAAACCCGCGTATATGAAGTGGAACCAGCATAAAGTTTTTCTGTCAGAGCTGCTTTCATTATTGTCTTTAATTATTTACAGTCTTGTTTGAGCTCCCCGGTTGTTAGTTTGTGTTTCCACTGTTGTTGTTTTGTGCGGACATAAAAAAGCAATGGCCTTTGTCCATGTTGTGATGACTTTGACCAATCAGAGAGCAGTGATTCAGTCCGCTTGGCTGCAGCCCACTTTTGACCGTGCCATTGAGCTGCTCGGGTATGGGTTGTGTTCTGGTCGCTTTATTTGTAATGGAAAAACATTTGTTTTGGTTCCTTGTACCAGTGGGAAAGTGCCACAACTCAGCCATGGTCAGTAAACATCTGAGGAAAGTTAAGTGCTGCACTAGCAGTGGCTCTTCCAGGCCTCACACTTTATCAGATCCCTTAGGAGCTGTCAAAGGGAATTACTGGGTCAGGACTGAATTTTTAGGCTTCAGCAGTACAGTGCACTGTGACAGCACCTCAGACTGAGCATCTGTAAAAAGGTGTAAAGAAAAGCTCATCCAGTTGACTGACGCTCAGTGATTTCTTTCACAGTTTTATAGAAGACCGATCTCTTACTTATTAATTATGGCCTCAGAGAACCTGACAACGTTCTTCCAAGTGTCTTTCACTTCCCCAAAACAGGAAAGGCTGATGTCCTCACTTAAGCACTAAATTGAGCAGTAGATGAGCGACTTGACAGGAGAAATCATGCGATGACGCATCTACAGCAGTGGCTGAATGAGGCTGTCACAGTGAAGATGAGATGAGATGTAAAACTCATCATGCACACATCCTGCCATACGAAGCCTTCTGCACCAGTTTTAGGCCCAAATTGGATGTTCAGATTATTCTTTATCATATTCATTTGAGGAACAGAGAACTGTCTAAAAATGTTAGTGCAGCACATAATGGCCAGTTTTGCACTGCATGCATTTGATTTAAGGGTAAAGGTCACCAGCCTTATAACTCCTCCCTATCACACACCCACCAATGAGACTTTATAACTCCTCCCCCTGTCAAACATCCAACCATCAGACTCTGTAACTCCTCCCCCTGTCAAACACCTACTCAATAATCTGTACAATAACCTGCTGCCACTCAGATGTGCAATTTCTTATTGTGTGCTTAATCATTTTCATTGTGTGCAAATTCTTTATTATTATGTGGAATAGTATCAGAGTATTTTCTTTTTACTTTATACTATGTTTCAAATCAATCTCGTCTTTGTGTGTCTGTGCAGTTGTAGTATAAGCAATTTCTCCTGGTATCTATAAACTTTTCTGATTCTGATTCTGAACTTCTGCCTGATTGGAATAGAGACCTGCTGCCCTCTGCTTGTAAGACTGGTGACCTCTGCTTTACAGTCTCAAAAGACATGTTATTTGAATGCAGCAGCAGCAGAGAGATGGTAGTTATAAGGAATTCGCTGTGATGTGGCCGTTATCATTTCAAACACTCAGTTTTCTAAGACCCCTGGAGAATGTTTTGGTGGGAAGAACTTCATTATTAATGTAATCTCTTTGTCACTGAACCTCCTTGTTCCCTGTTTTGTCTCAACCTTGTTGACAACACCATTAAATAACTAAGCCTTTAAACCCTGACCCTCCTGAGTGTGCAGTGAGGAGCGATGCAAAGTCTTCCGGATAAACAGTAGAGCTTTAATTGGGTCTGAAATCCAAATATTGCCCAAACACTTTCAGTCTGAATGGTCCACATCATCAGTCTGAATCTGTCCTGAGACTGTAAATATGCGGTCCAAGCGCAACCTATCCAAAATCAAGGTTGGAACCAAAACTGACCCAAGCACAGGAATAATTTTTATTTATTTATATACTGATCCCAGAGGAAATGACTCAAGTTCTCTGCATTTAACACATTCACACAAGCGAAGCAGTGTGCAACTGACAAAGGCGCCCAAAGAGCAGTGTGTGAAGACTGTACCTTGCTCAAGGGTACCTCAGAGGTGCCATTGACAGTCCTGGGATTCGAATCCATTGCCTTCCAATCACTCCCTAACCACCAGATGCCCCAAATTATGCCTGAAAGCGTCCTCATCCTAAGCCATCCCGATTATTTACCAACCAGCCAAATAAAACTTGATAGGATAGCAGCACTTTATTTACGGTGTAAGAACAAATGAATGGATTTCACGAAACCTCCACCTCCAGATATTAAAAGTGGGAGACTGGCTGCGAGGAACTGAACCTGACACATATTCAGGTAATGATGAACAGGCAAATATGATAAGCTGTAGTTTTACTAAATCAAACATTAAATTGAGGTACATAGCACAGTCATATCTAGACACTATATCACAGCCCACAGAGATTTTGTCATTTCTTTGTTGACAGAGGGATGTAGGGAGTGCAATTAAAACAATCACACAACTGGTATATGCTAGTTTTCATGCTCAGGTTGCAGGGAGGCAGCTCAGGCATGCTTCAAATTACAGGGGGTACTATACCCCCCGATCAAGACCCAGTTCCTCCCCAAAGAGACAAAAATGGCAGTTTGAGGGGAGGGGTGTCTTAACAGTTTTATGAAGGCAGTAACCCCTAATTATGGAGGGGTAATTCACACAGGAGCACGCAGATCTGCACCAACAGACTCAGAGACAGTTTATATCCACAAACCAACAGGCTTCTGAACTGCTGACGATCTGCACACACCAACCAGGCTGTAGAGAAGGTGTTTCGGTCAGAACTGACCTTTGTCACCACTATACTCAATACCTCAACACGTCTGAATCACATCACAATCACATTAAAATCACATTTCAAGCTTGCTTGTGCATGACAACTGTTCCTGAAATACTGACCCAACCTCTGGTCCCCTTGTGTATTTTAGCCTTACATCATGAACTCAATAGTTATTAACAGCTTTCCCAGAATGAAGGCCTGCTCTATAACCCTACCTTTGACATTACACATTCCTACAGTAATAAAAACCCCTGGGAAAATGGTTCACATTTAAAGAGTTGCCCTTTTAAGACCAAGATGAAAGCTGGGAAACAATCTCGAGCCTTTTGTGGCAGGGAGCGAAAGCCAAATCTACAATTTCTTCACTTTTCTGAGGGCCGCTAAGTGAGAGTTAATTGAATCATTATCTTCCCATTAAGGGGTGATTTTCTTATCAGATTCAGCTGCTACTGACAGAAGTGTACCTACAGCTACCCACTCATTCTGTCTGAGCATTAATCAGCTTCCACGGGGAGAGGAAAATTGCTAGTGTTACCTAGGGTGACCCGCTATTCGTCAGAAGACTGAGTCGCTGTTGACACCCTTCAGGCACCTTTAATGTGCAATTAAACTTTTCTCTAGATAAACCACTTAATTTCTCATTAAACTCGTGTTCACCTACATCTCTACACATTCATGCCTCTATGACCCTGGTGTCTCCAGGAGCATTCTGGCCTAAAATTAGAGCTTAGTACATTATACGTCACTTCATGCAGAATTCAGTAGTGCTATTTTGATAGAATTCAATTTTTTAGTCATTTTTCACTCACTAATGTTCTCTCACTAAAACGCCCAACATGCACCGCACAGATATCTCATACGGCCACTGGGAATCGCTGTGGTGTTGCCCAATTCTGAGTGCAAGCCTAGCTACTGAGCTAATGGCTAATTAATACAACCAAGCTAGCATTGCAGTAATCAACTGCTTCCTGCTATCTTAGCTTTTAGCTAATATTAGCTTTTAGCTTGTTGTCTTCTTTATCTGAAGACACTATAACGATAATCTGAGTGCAGTTAAAGGGCTACAATATGATGCTTAGTCAAAAGACCACAAGCAATTATAATTTTTTAAAAGTTCCTCCCACCTACAAGATATAAAATCAAAATCTCATTCTAGAGATTTCTATGGCATTGCTTTAGGAGGAAGTCATTTTGGAGAAACAAAATAGCTTATTACAAATTTTGATGTACTTTCTTTTTTTTAATGACTACTCTAAAATTCTGACTTATTCCTTGCTTGTATACTAAGGGAGGGGCTTCAGATGAGGTTTTAGTGCGGGGACCTATCATTGCCTCTATGGAAGACCATGGAATCTTAGGGTCTTTGAAACTCTTGCTCTCTTTGTAGGTACTGTATATGAGGAAAAAGTGGAGTTTCATGTTAAGAATCAGTTTGTGTCGTAAATGATGCTGGTTCGGTTATGCTTTATTAAGCCAAAGATGCAGCTGCCAGACTGGCATTTGAAAATGTTCACTTGAGAATGATGATTTGTCTTTTTTAGCCTTTCATACTTGAATAGTTTCACGTGAGAAAAGGTGTTTATCCACTATGCTGCCCAACCAACTGCCCATCAATATCAGATCTGCATTATTGTCTTCTGCTTTCTTTCAAACATTTGCTCTTCCACAGCATTCTTCATCTTCTTCTATTGATTTTCTATGTACACTTTTCTTTCTTTTATCCCTTTTTTACTTCTTACTATTTTTCTGCTCAATATTTTATTCTATTTCTGTAAAGCACACTGAATTACCTTTGTGTATGATAATGACTGTATGATTAAATTAAATATAATAACTATATAATGACTGTATTATTAAATCTTGACCAGTACAATTAAACAATGGCACAATGGGATATGGCTTGGTCTTTTCCACAAGAAGAGCATAAGATCATGCCCTGATGGTTCCTTTGTAACCTCTCTCTCTTTTGAAGCCCTCCCACAATGCATAAATGTGTCATGTTTCCAGACATTAGCATTGCTTCGCTGCCTAGAAGTTTCGTCTCTAGACAAGAGGACCACATTAGTTGTGCAGATGATGAACCAGCGCACTGCTGAGTTGAATCTAAGTGAACATTCTCAAACTATTAGGGGCACAGGGAGACAGAGAGGCTGAGGGTCTGTGGCACACTGTGGCAGGAGCCTTATAGAAAGCGGCACAGAAGCAGCACTGGGTTTATTAATTCATCTCAACCCTGGGGGACACAAGTTCCACACATGAACTACGAATCTGACATTAACACTTTAACTGACTGGGTCAAAGGCTGGGCTAAAACACTCTTAACGAGTTTTTAAAAAGGGCATCTACAATTAACCCACCACAGCAACAGGCTATTTTGCTGAATAGCGTTGAAAGTAACCAGGGTGAACTGGTGTTTATCCACTATGCTGTCCAACCAACTGCCCAGTATCAGACCAACTGTAGCTTTAAGGAGCGGTAAAATTATTCTCTCAACTTCTTTTAAATTTCTGCACTTCTATTATGCATTTCATCTTCTTTTATTGACTTTCTATGTATTTTATATTTGTTGTTATCATTATTATTTTTATATTTCATGCTCAATGTTGTTCATTCTATTCCTGTAAAGCCCATTGAGTAAACTTTGTGCCTGATAATGGGCTGCGTAAGTAAACTTGACTTGACTTGACACAACATTAAATCATGATTCTTCTTTACAAATCGAGTAATTAAATCTGATAAAGCAGCCAGAGATCTGTTACCACAAATATTAATGAGGTATTTGAGTACAGCCTTACAATGCTTGTCCACTTCCCTGTTACTTCATTATCCGATTTCTTGTTCCCATTCATTTTCAGTGAAAGAGGTGAGAAAATGTGCAATAGAGCAGGTATAGGGCAAAAACATCTTTCCAACAAAGGAAGCCTCATGTAGTTCCACCCGGACAAAGGCTCTATTAAACTGCAGAAGTCCTGATGCTGCTTGCAGCTGCTGCTTTTTCATGCTGGCTGCACGGTGGAGCTTATTTAGAGGTTTTAATCTCCGCACCACAGCCAAGTACAGCTTTAAAAATAGCCTACTTGAGTGCGAGTGTGTGTCATTAGATGCTGTTGTAAACAGAAAAATAAATGAGGAGCATTTTAACTGCGCAAGTCTCTCGCACTTCAAAGAAATATTATCTTCAAGAGATCTGTTTTTAGAAGATGGACGAAAGAAACATACCTGAACAAAAGAATTTATTAGAAATCCATGACTTTCACTGGAGTTTTGCATTCAAGAAAGACATGACCCTGAAGCGGCAAGGGACTGGTGAAAGAAGGGCTGGGTGGTATTTTCATTGAGGGACACATACCATTAGAATCAGAATCAGTATCTTTAGTGATATCAGAGGAAAGTGCTTATGTCACAGAGACAAGAACAATATAAAATATAAATTTAAAATAAATCCAATATGAAATGCATTATGCTATATTCCCAATTGCTAAGTTTCAATACTATAGATAAATAACTTACAGTTATATGAGTTACTAGTAACTAGATATCACATTCTCTAGTGTAAAGAGTAAACACACACCCACACACACACACACACACACACACACACACGCGCACACACACCCGTGCGTATGCACACACACACCCACACGCGCACACACACACACACACGCGCGCACACACACACACACACACACACACAAAATATTGGTGATTTTGAGCAGTCTACTTGCAATGTAACCTTTTTTCTAAATACATGTTGAAATCTCACAATGTCACTCTATAGAAGCAGGACAGGATTTTTTATGTTTTTTAATGGGAAAACATAAAAAATCCAATCGTACCCTAAATCATTCATTAAAATGACTTGTAGTGTGAATGAGCAGTTTCTGACAGCACTCTCTAAATGTTTTCGAAAGTGATGTTATCATTGTTTAGTGAGAAAAAGAACGAAACCCCTCAAAGAACATGTTAACATCAACTTCAGACACTCAGAGTTGTTTATATGTGGAATTGGATATGAAACGAATGTGGATATGAGGTGACAGAAAAATTAAGTAAATTAGCTGGCAGAAAATTCAATAATGAAAAAAAATAAAATAAAAAATAATAATAATAATAATAATAATAATAAGAAGAAGAAGAAGAAGAAGAGGGTGTTAAAACCTCTGCACTGGTCTTCCAAATGAAGTATAGAATGACATTAACCTGATTGCTGTAACACAACAGGCCCCGCCCATGACCCCTTCTTATGCCCTGTCCCATGCCTGCTTACTAGACTAAAAGCAAAAAATACAGAACCCAGTTAGTCAGCCTGTTGAAATTTTCAGAGAGTGCAAATGCCTCTCCTGAACCTGTAATTTGTACCTCTCTGAACAATGTGTTTGGATTTGGGGAAAACCCAGATTAAAAAAAAAACCTTTTAAACTGATGGTTGCAAAATTGCACAGCAAAAAAACAAGTGGGCACGTAATAGTTTTTACACAAGGATGTAACATTAAAAAATCTGACTGCCTCACAATATCTTAAGGGTTAAAGCGGCGTGTGAACTCCTCTGATATGAGGGTAGTTTCAGTTAGTACTCATTTCACAGAACCACAGCAGAATATTTCACACGCAAGATCGTCAGCTCATGCACAGCTGAACTGCCTGGCGTTTCTCATCTCCAGATGAAACTCCAGTAACTCAAACACACGGCACCGCTCTCTCCTGATAAGCAAGATGTAGTGCGCTCCCTGGCAGGTGTGGCAGGCGACATCTGACATGTGTGAATGCATGAAAACATTTTCATGAAAGTTTCACGGAGGTGCATCTATAATTCACGCACCCTTCCTGATCTGGCACTGAAAAGCGTCCAGAGCTACTCAAATCGCTGTCTGAATCTGTTTTACCCTTCTGAAACAGAACCCACTCAGCCATTCAGATCATCAATCACGACGTCTTCATCCACATCTATGAAATTCTGTTTCATGTATATCACATCTTCATCAAATTCAGATGATTCACACTCAGCTCACCTATCATCCAGAATCATCCCTGCAAACCAGGGTTGTGGTGTGTTCTGGAGACCTACACTATGTGGACAAAAGTATTGGGACACAACTGGTTTTCTGGGTTTGGGCCCCTTCCTTCCAGTGAAGGACAATCTTAAGGCTTCAGCATGCCAAGTTGTTCTCAACAATGCCATGTTTACAACTTTGTGGACACAGTTTGGGGAAGAACCTTTTCTAGCCTTTATTTTCAAACCAAAAAAAGACCACACAAACATGTGAAGGATAGTTTGTCTAATACATATCCATAGAAGAATTCTCTCACTTATTTAAATCCCCAACTATATGTGTATCTTTAGGTACCAAATTAGCATCTGAATGGGTATTAGCTGTATTAAAATACTACACCTACCACATCAATAACACTATGGAAGAAGACAATGGTGTTCATCACCTCCATTACTTTTTGTATTATTAATTGAACCACTTGCTGATTTAGGCTGACAAAATCATCACATTACTCGAAAGTAAATCCTGCCATTAATTCAGTCTTTATACTAGTTACATATTATTAAAGCAAATCCAAACAACCAACAGCCTTATCAAGCTTTTTGATCAACCCCACTGGGATGCCTGCGGTTAGGGATCCATCCCTTTAATCAGCCCTTTAATCAGTTCTAGCAATCCAAACATTATAAAAATTATCTCTTTAAACTTGCATTTATACCACAACTTCAATTAATAGAAGATGGTTCAGTTAGACAGAACAAATTGCCATAATCTTTGACAGTATATCTAATATGTATATATATCAAGGAGGTTCAACAACAATTACAATGAACAAATGTGCATTTTTAATTCATCATGCAACAATTATGTGTGGATATTCTTTAACAGAATATCCAGAATATGTGAAACAGAATATATGAAATACTGTATACACCACATATGACATCACACACATAATAAAAAGAGCACAGCAATAGTAATGCATAATCTGCATTATGCACTCATTTATGTCAAGTCTCTGAACTCACTGTATTGAAAAAGCTATCTTCATTCATATTCCTCCATTCGTTGCCTTGTAGTCTTCTTTTTTATATTAACATCATTTGAAGAGATGGCTTTTGGAGATTATTACTTTTTATCTAAAAGCATAAAAACAGCAGTTCCATGGGTCATTTTAATGTGCCCTCATCATTTCGGCCTCGGCATTTCCTCTCGGAGGAATCCCTGACGCCTTTTCCATCACCGCATCAGCTCAAGTGAAGCTTATTAGATGAGCCCTCGGAGGGCTGAGGAACTGAGTAAATACAACCATTGACTTTTATTAAACACATTTTTAACATCCTTCATATTTCAAATGTATAACTTTTGATTTGTTATGTTCAAAAGTGTTGTGTAGTTTAATGTTTCCAAGGTATAATAAATAATTTATATGTATTATTTTAACATTTTCTCCAAATATTTTTTTTAATTTGGAATTTTGAATCAAGTGTGATCAATAGTGTATAAAACAAAAATGATGTGCACATATTACACAGACACACTCATACACAACAAAAGCAATAACAATATATATATATATGTGTGGTATATATGGTATGTATATATGGTAAGCATTTATTATTTTAATTAATCTAGATTAAAATGACTCATTTGAATTCTGCCGAAGGTCTGAAGCCCCCCACAAAATGATCCCAAGTCACCCTAAATATATAGTCATTATACTACTATTTTTAAATGATATATCCAAACATATCATACAAGATATCACTGAGCGCAGATACGCACTTTACAAATAGAAACAAGACTATGAATTGAAATTAAAAATAGTAAGCCTAGCTATCATTATTGAATTAAAATGATGTACTGGCTGTTGAAGCTGCTGTAGGTAGCAACGCCGATAACGGCCCACCACTAATATATATATATACTGTATATATACGCCCCCGTGTTTCAGTCTGTGTGATGGAATATCTGTGTGTTATTAGTTTTCCTGCCTTTGTTTGCATCTTTGTTTTCACACCTTTTATTATCTAGGGTGTCTGTTTTACACTGTTAACTCTTCTGTATGCCATGAAATGCTTGTGTCTTTGTATTTACCCTGTGAGTATCATTAGTTGTCCAGCCTTGCTTGTGTCTTTGTTTATACCCTATTAATTCTCATGTGTTTCTGTTTGACCCTGGACTTTGTTAGTGTTGTGTTTTGTGTGTATGTTTATTGGACTCACAAATGCATCCTGCCTTAGAGCCAATTATTATAGTCAATTAGTTTCATTTCATGCTGAAAACACAATTTGCCCTCAAAACATCAATGACTTTTCTCCTATAAAGCCTTTTGAAAGCAAGCAATCTGAAACCACCTTTCAATACAGAATCTCTCCAAATCCTCCAGTACTCCCAAGTTCTTTCTTTCTGGCTCCTTTTTATCTCACCCCATGCTATTCAGGGGATCTTGGGTTAAGGGACTAGAATTTCAAAAGCTTGCTATAGGAGTTTTTTGAGCCATTTTTGTGTACATCTGCAGAGGCAGCCAAATCTCTTGGGATTCGTGGAGTCCACAAGGCCATGTACACTAGCAAGGCTCTCTTTCTAGGAGAAACTCTCGGATCATGCACGTCATTTCTGTCTGCAAAGACAGAAAAAAAGCATTTTTCCTAGACAAAATTTCAATTGTCGTCTAGATTTCTTTTCATTTTCTGTTAGAACCCGACCTAATTAGACACAAATACATTTCTATGACCTTATTATATTTACCATATGTCCCAGTAACTATGAAGCTGATTGTGCATTAGGTTAAGGCTTCTCAGTAATGTGTTTGCATCATGGAAATGTAAAAAAAACAGTGGGAGGTTGAGTATAAGTTCAAGCTCTACGGTCTGTTTGCTTACGGTCAGATCTAAGTAATTTTCACATGTGTTCCTAAACTGGATATGTGTTGTATAAGTGTTCCTTGCTATACAACCTTAATGAGAACGGTCAGATCTCCAGCAGTGGTTAACTTAAGGTTTCTTTCAGTAAAACAAATCATACATTTCAAAGCATTTGGCCATTTTCACCATCTTCTATAGTCATGACCAGCTGATCAGAGCTGATAATTTCTGCAAGGAAGGTTTTTGCTGTTGTGCTTTTAGAATGGAAACCACATTCCCCAGGGACTCATCAGGAGCCTTCACAGTCAAATGACCGCCACCCAGAGAACCTACCCACCAATATCACCAAAACAACAACGGAGGGAATATCTTTATTCCATTCCTCCAGTACAGATCTACAGACTTGCAGAATCCATTGTGGAGGGCATTAACACTTACTGTATTAGCAAAATCTGATTTCAGTAAATATAAACAATGCAAATCGTTCTGTTCTCCTTTCCAGACACCCTCTCTCTCTCTGTGTTTTTGTGGGCGGAGACTATCTTGATAGTCTATCCTGAGACTCTCCTGGGTTCAAATATCTTGTGTTTAATTCCATTTTCTAAAACTTAAAAAAAAAAATGAAAAGTAGTTTTATTGTTCTTTTTGGGCTGCATTTCTTAAACCCCTGTGGCAGTTATTATTATTACATGTTTCTAAATTACAATAACTTTGGTTCTACATGACATAGGAACACCAAACAACCTGACGTCTGACACCCTCGAGCATCAACACTAACCGGGGAATTTCATATAAGGAGCTGGTTTGCTGTATGACAACAGTTTATCATGTGTTGTGCTGCCATCACGGCTCCGGGCTGCTCATGCTCTAAGAGTTAAAGTGCTTAAGCATTGCTTAAATGGCTTGTGATGGCAGAGAATTGAATTGGCTTATACTTTAATTTGTCCCCCATCTGTATCTTGTTGCTACACTCAATGGCAGTTTACACACTGTAGACATGAGCAGCGCATCCATCAAGCCTTTATATACCACACACAGCATGACTGTAGGACACAATACCCATCACACAATGCCTTTTTCACACTTAACCTCTCCAGCCGTGGCTGAAAACTACAGCACTCGTGATATATTGAGCGTGGGTTTGCTGAGAGTGGATGTGGAGAACAGACAAATGAGCAAAAAATCCACAAACCTCTCTTTTCTGACCAGTGGGGAGCCTTCCTGTAGAAGCTTGGTCCCAGTCCTGGTGGTCTAAAGTGTGATAGGGTTTCTGAAAATCAAAAGGAAGACATGTAACCACAATGACTCTATTCAGTTGAATTCAGTTTTATTTATATAGCTCTTTTTACAACCAATGTTGTCACAAAGCTGCTTTACAGAGTCCAGGTTCGAGTCCCTACTGAGCCATGGGTGACAGAGGAGAGGAAAAACTCCTTAAAGCTGGAGTAAGAAACCTCAGGAGAAACCAAGACTCTAAAGGGCAACCGATCCTCCTCTGGTCAACCCAGATAGAGAAAAACAATACAGAAATGGAACAAACGTATGTGTCCTCTGAGCATCTTTGTAATGATGCGATTTTCTGAACTAGCCTTAAAGTGAATGTGAAATCATAAAACACACTGTAATGTATTTGTAAGTACAAGAATGCTATCGGGGAAGATCTAGTGTTTCTTTAATTAACAGAGGGGTGGGAGGTGAAACATAAGATGATTGGTTAACTTTGATTTTTACAGAAAAGAAAGAATTTAATTGTTTTAAATCAGCTGTTTTGGTTTGGCCCCCTTGAGCATAATAAGTGCATAGTGAGTGGGGCAGCTGGTAGCCTAGTGGTTAGGGCATTCGCCCTGCAATCAGAAAGTCCAGGTTCGATTCCCAAGACTGCTAGGTACCCCCCCCCCACACACACACTCACACACTCATCACATTCTCCACAGCTATCGCTGACCTCCTCATTCAAAAGACATAACTCTGCTCTGTGGCATTACTGATGACTTGCTGAGTGGCACTGAGTGGCATTTTAATTGGCTGCCATGTATGTTAAATATTAATAATCTACCACTTAACACTGGTGCCACTTTGATACATATGAACAAAGCAGATAAAATAAATAAATAAAATAAAAACTACAGAGATGCAGCTTCTGAATTGCTCAGGCAACCACAGCTCCCAGTTTGGGAATCACTGTTTAAATGCTATTCAGGGATGGATTGTAACAGAATATTATTAATAAAGGTACTGTATTTTATTTCAGTTACTGTACAACTGATAACAGATCAAATAACAGATACACACTAATAGAGAGTTTTCTGTCAGGACTCGGGTCAAAACGACTCGCCTGTGAGCTTTTTTAGAAATTCACTGTTTTGAAAGAAATATATGCCATTAAACAGATATTACTTTAGAGAAGAAGACGGCCCAGAATTCCAAAAATGAATCCCTCTTCCCAAGTGCTGTTCACAGTCATTTATTCAGCTGTTATATAAACATTTTATAACTAATTTCATTTTTATTCATCAACCAGAACCACCATTCTCACGTTTACTAACTTTGACTTATTTTTATTGGTGAAATAAGCTAAAGTAAGTGGAAAAAAGTTTAGGCTAAAGTTAAATGGAACCTTTGTGGAACCAAAGAACAGAAGGCGGAGAACACAAAAAGACTTGTGACTGGTAAAAAAGAAATAACTCTGCTTACGAGTGTACACAGCTGAACTTTACACACAATTTACATTATTTGCACATGCGGTTCCACTTTGATTTGGTTTTCGACAAAACGTGAGATCAATGGCTTGATTACTTGATTACCACAAATCTGATTTCTATCTCAGCGTGACACATGTCAGATCTAAGTCACTTTCATATGTGGTCCCAGCTCAGATGTGTATTGAATGTATACATTAGTGTTCATGGCTATACAACCTTAATAAAAACAGTCAGATCTGCCACAGTGGTTAACTTGAGGTTTCTCCCAGTAAATACATCAAACGTTTCACAAAGTATTTGGCCATTTTCACCTTCTTCTATATTCACGTCGAGCTGAGAGCTGATCAGAGCTGAAGGTTTATGCTGTTGGTCTGTTCATTCACTGTTGCCTTTCATGATGCACATTTATCACTAATGTGATGCCACTGATTACTGCAGGGCACACGTTAATTCACACTAATGACCGACATGGGGCACTTATACACGCAATTATTTTTTTTTTCATCAAGGCCAAAAAATCTGAATTGAGCAATAAGGCTTGGAATTGGAAAGTGGCCATTAAGCACAGACCATAATATGTCACCAATAATCCACCAGTGTGTTGCTAAAAAAATGATTTAAAAAAAGTGCAGTTTTCCTGTTTGTCTTGTTTTAAGTCAAATCTGAAAAACCAAAAGGAAACCGAAAGTAATCAGATCATTTTAATTTAGTAATCCTTGGGATTTGGGAACATATTACATCAGTAAACAGCACAGGGCCAGAACACATTTTACCCTCCCAGCCTGAATGATATAGGATACACATCCTTAATTTGACCAGCCTCATGAACTAGCAGAGCACACAAGAAGTTGATTTCAGGTTGACCTGAACTTTTCCTTTTGATCCTGCAAGCATTTTATCTGAAACATCAACAGACCCGGGCCTCTGAGGCACTACAACTCTCTGCCACAGTTGTGAGTGACTGTAGAGATCTTTACTGTAGGTTAATGGTCGCTTACTGGGCCATTTGGCCTTCAGTAGAAGCTCTGACATTTGAGAAGCATTCCATTCACACAGTCCCATCACATACCAAAGCCCAGAGTGACCACAGAGGACACATCACTGCATTTAACACGTATTAAAATAGTGCTATAGAGGATTGTGTGTGACAATAAATAAAGAAGAACTGTAAGACACATTTGCAGTATACATGCACATACATACACATATACAAACATACATGCATACACACACATGCACCTACTATGCAAAAGTCTCAAGCACCTGCAAACATATTTAAATACTGAGCAGTGAAGTTAATATTACTATTAAGTCATTAGTTACAGGGACAGTCTTACAGTCATTAGTTACAGGGACAGTCTTACAGTCATTAGTTACAGAGACAGTC
>JBBPDC010161682.1:0-18541 GCA_037974485.1 Hemigrammopetersius urotaenia | reverse complement strand
TAAGGGCAAACAGAAAACAGGAACAGAAAACAGAAAAAACAAAACATGGCACGGCTACGCCAGTCCAAGCCGTGACAATAAGTTTATAATTTATAAATAAAATATATTAATACATCAAAAGTATCTCTTTTTAGCTGCATAACAATACACAACAGGATCCTACAAATTCTGATCCTACAAATTCTGTTGCTCACCAGTCCTTTTCTCCAGTCACTCGAACCCACATATAGCTTTAATGATCTCTGAAAAAAGTGCACAATACTCCAAAATATCCAAAAGTTTTTACACGGCTGACCGCCTGCAAAGTAGCTTTATGCAGCGCATTGATTTAGTAGGAAACAGTAGCTTTTAATGCACTCACAACTCACTTACAGGTCCCAATAAACTCATTCAAAAATTGAAAAAGCTGCAGACTCAATCTGGTTGAGACTGAGTGAGCGACATGAAAAATGTACTTTAACTCACATCTAACATTTCAACATCTGGAGATAGCAAATACTACTGATATATACTGGTCAAATAATGGTGGAAAAATAGTTCCTAAATACAAAGCTCCCACGATCCAGACATCAGTGAAAAGTATTTTGCTGGTGGGCTTCTACTAGGTTCCAGCAGATATTACATTTTTTGGTGTGAGATATGCATTGCAGGAGAGTTTTTTGACTGTCTTCACGAAGTTACAAACCTCCTGAAGAGAGTATTTCCTCTCCTGATGCATTGTCTAACTTTGTGCATAAAGATTTAGAATTCTCCTCTGGTCCTCACACTGTCCCAAAACTTGAGCGTTTCCTCATATTGTAAGTCGTTTGGCATAAAAGTGTTTGCCAAATGAATGTACTGTAATGCAATGTAATGTAAACTGTATGCTAAAATCACTCAAACATTCCAGAACCTTTTCTTTTATGGGTATCCATGCTTCTGTATACCCAAGCTACTGTTGCTTTCATGAATCCAGTGGTAAAGTGTCAACCTAAATGCCAGCAGAAAGCATGTCATTTCCATGCAGCAAAAAGTATTGAGTCTTTCAGACTGGAAAATGGGCTGAAACCGTTCACAGAAACACATATGAATATGGGATTTTTATGACACCCCTCCAGACAGCTGCCACACACCAGAGCTGATTGGATATGTCCAAAAGTATGAATACACTACTTTAGGATGCAGTCTTTGCTGACACGGGCATAAAACGGTGGATAAACTGGTGTCAGACCTATATTGTAGGTGGTATCATATTTGATAATGAGTCAGTGGAACAGATGTCTGAGAGAAAGACATACACATCGACAAAGAAAGAAACTGACTGCAAATGCTATCCCATTTTCTTCATAGATTATAATGTGATCTAATTCAAACACAGCTGAGTGGTAAGCTGTCTGGAAACATCTTGAAAGCTGCAATATAGAACACTAAGATTGGCCTTGTTGGAAATCAGACGTGACAAAGCAAACCCTGCATTTGCTGTTATGTATATTATCAGTTTACAGAAGCTATAGAACGCTATGAGATACCTTTCAGCTCATAGAGGATAGACTGTTTTCTTGTGAACATTTATCAATAATTCAGGCATATAAATAAAAAAGGAGGCATGTAGAGGCGGATAAGTTCCCTTTTAAGTCTAGCCTCCTCTGAAATGTTCCTCGTGTTGTAGCTGTAAGAGTTCTTTATTTTCTTTTATTTATGCTTTATTCTTTTAATATCTCTGGGAGAAGTTCAGTATAGATCACATTGAATTCACCTTGTGTACATGAATGTATGTTGCTATGTTGTTGATTCGATTGCAAGAACGAACTTATATATTCATGAGTGGATTGACCATTAAGTGAATTTGGTGAGGGTCACAGGGCACTGGCCAATTTTTATGTGCAAATGTGTTCATATCAGTGTTGGCAAAGTGCAAAATGAACGGCTCATTATCACAAAGACAGATTTTAATTGTAATAAATAATAGTAATTTGTAATCTAATTTTCTGGTAATTTTTCATGATTTTTTTGCCCAGTTTATTCATTTCCAGTTTCACCCATTAGCTAGGACTCCAGCTTTCACACAACACTGGGAGCTACACACTGCTAATAGAGCGTAATTGGACTGTGCAACGCACTGGGAATGGAATTTACAATTGAATTCACAATGGTGGAGCCGGCACAGTGTTCTTTCATTCATTAATTGATTTTTTTTTATCAATGATGATATCATTGTATCATCTTATACAGCCAGAGGAAGGTCATGATATGACATTTCTGTTCCTTTTATTCTCACTGCTACTTGTAATTTTGGTTAAAAATAGTAGTATATGGTCCAAAATACAATGGACATAACGGACATAATTGGCCATAATAGGCGCAATTTCTGAAGTAAAGCCGGAAGTGTAAATCAATTACTATCCATCCATCCATCTATCCATCTTCTACCCCTTTGTCTCGCACTCAGGGTGGGTTGGCTGGAGCCTATCCCAGCTAAAATGGACGAAGGCGGGGTGCACCCTGGACAGTCAAAATCAATTACTATTCCACCTAAAATAAAGGATGGCGTCTAACAAAAATCTTTTTTCTTTGCATGTACATGACCATCATACATCTTCCATTGTGAAATATCCATGTTATTAGCCTAGCCATACACATATAACCTTAAACCGTACAAACGATGAAAGTTGCAACACAGCTAACAGTAGGACAATACAGAACTAGCAAGCTATTTGCTATAAAGTCAGTGTTACCAAATTAAATGCAAAATCTGGAAAAATCAATCAAAAATTTGGACTCATTTCCTACTGTAATGCACCATTCTTATTTTGATTAGGTCCTGATTTCTTCACCCCATCCTTTACAGATTTTTATTATGAATGTCAAATATTTGGAATAGATTTCCTGAACATGGGATTCAATGTGATGATTTATATACACAAGCTTAAATAAATGTAAGATTTCTAGTGGCTTGAATGTATGATTCTAGGGGAGTCAAGTTCATTCCTGTATGCAGCAGTGTCCTGTAACCCGAATGGCTGAGGAATAAACAGTGACCAAATAAACCTGTCAAAAATCCTGCATCTCCTTTAAGGTACATTTCTTGGTTGGCTAACTAGGAGTGTCATGTAATGAAATGTACAAAGAAATGAACTGAAATGGACATGAACAGATGCATTCTAAAATATATCAGTAGAGCATTTGAGAACGAACTGCCTACTCCTGAATGAGCCTGTCAATAGATGGAGTCAACTGTTCAAATCCACAGTGTGAGCACAAAATAAGGCTGAGCCTGATGCCAGCTTAATTGTTGTTTAACCAGCTTAGCTAGCACTGACATCAATTAGAAGATATAATGGGACACACAAATTAGGTGTTATCATCCCTGCAGTATAGGAACAGTTGTCCTCCTTTAATTCCATCTGTATTTTTGGTGTGATGCCATAAAAGAACCCCTTGTGGTTTCTGAAAAACGCTTATTCTATGGTTTTGCTCAGAAGGTGTTCTTTTGGTATCTTTAGTTTTCAGTGTAGACCATGTATAAAAAAACTTGTTTCTCTGTTTGAGCTGTTTGTCGATACACACCCTCAATCCCCTGCAGGACTGCTGAGGGATATGCCATGGTACTCTGTGGCTTCTGGACCTGGCCTCTTTTGAATAGTGTCCAAGCAATTCGCTAGTGCCACTCATCCCTGCCCACTGAGTTGAACACAGGCGTCTCACGACCCCATCTTGACGTTACAGCAAGCACCTTGAATTTGATATTCTATATAATATTAACATCTACCTCCTTCAGGAACTCCCAGACCTTATGCCAAAGAAATTATATGAATATTAGATAAAGCTGGATTTCTGCGGTCCAACATTACAAGTAGACCTTCTGTACATGGCTACCTCCATCTATGTAACGATACTTTGCCTGTAATTTGAGATGTTTGAAAAAAAAAGATATAATGATGCATTATCAATCCATTGGTAACTTTCTGGTTAGATAACCACTAATACAACCAGCACAATTACCAAGCATCTTCACAGCATCATGTAGGGCTTAGCATTCGTAATTGCCACTCTCATCTTCTTTTGTTTAAAGCTGCTTGAGTGAATTAAAACCCAGATGAAATGTCTATTTTGTGTGTGCTTTGTAAACTCTGCTTCATTAATAGTGGCAGTGCACACAGCTCAGCAGGTAATTGTGTACAAAGAGTTAAGCATCAAAGGGAGCTATACGCGTCCACCCTGCTAGAGCCAAAACTCTGCTAAGCTAAAATCGTTTTATTGTTCTACCACAGAGATCCGCTGTATTTCACACCTCTTTCAAATACCTAATTAGCTCATGGCTCATGGGGACTTCATTATAAATGGATCTTGGAGTTTGTCAAAACATGCACACAGGAGAGGATTCATACAGAGGCTTAAAACGGCTCATGTCCACGTGACAGGACAATTCCATGAGGACAGCATCTTTAGAATGATAATAGCAGTTTTTACTACTTTCTCTGAGACCTAAGCCTCATTAGAAGCTTAGACCAGACCGTAGATTACACAAGACAGTGCATAAATCTTCCTGACACTGGGTGCGGGGGAGACAGAGTCCACTCTGCCCACTCTGATCAATCATGAAAGTGATTTGCAGCCCCTCTGCTAACTCACGTAGCCAGAACCCCCCGCCATGTAATTTTATCATCCCAGGGCCTGAAAGTCTGTGACAGCACAATCCATTTGGCATGAACCTAGATTTGTACAGTCCTAAAGGCAATCCATACTAGCATCCTCTTGCTGCTTTAGCTTATCCTTAAACTAGGAGACGAGCCTTTGCAATAGCAGTAGGGCTGTTGTGATGTTTCACATCAGGCTGTTCTGGGTGACTGGGTTTCCGTTCTTATGGTTTAATTACAGAATAGTTTAGAAAAAAATAGTTTTGGGTTGCACTATTGCCTTACATGGCCAGGGCTGGGGTTTCGAGTCTGGAGTTTGCATGTTCTCCTCTTGGTAGCGTGGGTTTCTGCTGGGGTCTCTGGTTTCTCCCACACTGTAAAGACATGGGCATTTTGGGTGAGTGTGTGTATGTGTTGGCTGGGAGTGCACACACACGCCAGCAAGGATTAAGCAAATAAAGGGAATTATATTGGGAGGAAATTACCCATCTGCAGTTTCCTTATAGTACTGGGATCTTTGAAATGTCATTTGTGGCATTTTCTTTACCATTTCTTGTTTGTTTAATAGCAAAAAACAAAAAAAAAAGCTAAGCTGCTACATAGCCAGTGCCAAAACTCCTTGTGGCAGCACGGCAACAGGAGAGGTTGTGTCTCATGTTGACAGCAGTCTTGGCTGTGCATACTCAGAAGAGGGCACAGAGGGTGCAGTACAGACACGCGAACATGCTCCGTGCTGAGATCCTGAGGCAGTTCAAGGAAAGCGCTTGTTCATTCACCTCACGTTTTCAAAGATGAGGAATGACTGATTGCCAGGGAAGCTGGCAGCCGTTCCGGCAGCCAACACAAAATAGCTGCGAATTACTGAGTGCTATATAAACAAGAGGGTAGAAATGGAGAGAAAGGTATGTGAAAGGTGGGGTGAGACAAGATGAGTGGGATTAGAGAAATGGATGAGATGAAAAAGAGTCTTGATATAAAATAATGTAAATTGTACTATCACAAAAAAACCCAATGAACAATTACAGATGTGGGACAAACTTCGAAGAATAGGTGTGCGTATACTATTTCAATGGCTTGGTATTGATAAGCACTTATCCAGTACTTTGAGAAAAACACATATTATATTATGGCCACTATTCAAATCAGTACAGGTTGCTTAGGCTGTACGATAGTAACTTATTTCTACTGATGTAGCAAGTCATTTATATAATGACAGAAACACACCCCCCCCACACACACAGACACAGCATTACCACCCCACACAACCCAGTTTCAAATAATAAATTGAAATATAATAGAAGGGGTTGCAAACATATTTTACATGACGTGGTGTGGCAACTATTAAGATAACAAGAAGTTTTAAACAACTGTATGCATGACCATATTTTGCTATGGTGGGTGTATTATTTTGCCTTATTACAGATCAGAAAGGGTGGGTTTATATCTTGCTATGATGAGTGTATTATTTTGCTGTATTAAAGTTTGGAAATAGAGGACTGCATCTTGATTACAGATAACCCTTTGTTCAGAGAGACAATAAAACATTTCAGAAATGAGAATCCAATCTAAATATATGTCTCTAGTTGAACTGCAAACACTATCAGCTCGACTAAAGGATGCAGTGCTGTTGCACAGTTTGGTGATTGATTTCTCTGCTCAAAACCACTTGATTCAGATGTGTATCAGGACATCATTGACTATTACCTTACAAAGAGAGTCTGGGCCATAGAGTTAGATCTGTCAGCAACACTGTGATCCAAAGAACAATAATGGCTATGAGGTGGTCTGTTCTTTTATAGAAATCATCTCAGCTCCATTGTAATGTGTATTTTCTACCTTACCGAATACCATAGGTGAACAATTAAGTCTATTGCAAAGTAAGATTATGAAATATGCTATAGATTAAAGGGGGTCTATAATTGTAATGTGTCAAATATTTGGTACTGGAATAAAGCAACGCTTATTGCAAACACCATGAAACAAATCAGAGCCCTGAAAAGAAAGACATTTGAAAAGAAATGTATTCAACGTGTTCCTATTAATTCAGGATCCCAGGTGTTTCAAATAATACATACCTCATGAATGCATTATGCTAATCTTTTCATATTCACCGATACATGAGAACAGTTCATGAACCAACATTCGCAAAGTTCTTCTACACTCAATAATGTTTAATGATTCTCCCCAGCAGAGGGAAAAGGGGCATGTTTTGGTTTTGATTTCGTCAGGAGACAGTGAAGGCCTCTGATTAGATTGCAATCCCTTGGTACTTGGAGCTCTGCAAAGTCATCTGCCCATTGACGCCTGGGCTTCTGGGCACTTCAGATTTGCAGTGAATGGCCTAGGCCAAGGGATAAGCCGTTTAATTAATCTCGTGCCCAGTTTATTTGCAAATTTCATTCAAGCTGAGGTAATGAAGGGAAAAATGAGCGCCCATTAGTTCTCTCTGGCAAAAGCTACTTTATACATGGTTAGTGCATAAAGGCTTTTCTTCCCAGTGTTCTCTGCCACTGTCCTCTATAAGTGAGGCAGTGCTGTGGGACTTTGGAAACAAGAGAGATTTAGCATTCAATCTAACCTTCGGTTGCCCTCACTGGTAGAATCACCCCAAAGTGAGATTAGGATCAGAGCTGTTACCCTTGACAGTGCCTATCACGTCTGTCATCTAAGGGACCCTCCCTACAAAGTCAAATAGAGCTGAACATGGTCAGTGTTCAGCGTTATGTAATGATGTTGAAAAAGAAAAAAAATCAAATGCCTCATTATATGCTCCTGTGTTGATATTAAGTTGAATTTAATGTACATTGTAATTCATTGTAATGTACTGTAATTCATTTCAGTCATTAGACTAGCATGCAGTCATATTCAAAATATTCAGGGACAGCTGCACGTTTTAGAAAACCTGCCATGATTTCAGCTATTTTCCATCCTTAATGCATTTTAAAGGCTATGCTTCTGAGAGAATATCAGCACACCTCTTTAAATGCGAATCATTCACTCATATCAATGCATGATTACTGTGCTGATTTTCTTTCCTATGGAGAAAATTAAAACACAAAATGTAATCTATGCAAAACTTATGGCACATTTTGTGTTATATATTTTTTCTGTAGGATGTTCTTTAATCTCTGCAAATAAATATATGTACATTATTAGAACAACTGCTAATTATGTTTGCTGCCTAAAGAAGATGTGTTTGCTCCCTATAGAAGATTTATATTTAGGGCTACTTTCAAGGTTACTTTATATATTTATGTGACTTGTGTACATATTTACGTTATTTGCGTTCATTTATTTTCTAAAACGCTTTAAAATAAATTGACCGCGCGATTAATTTGAAAATTAAACGCCTCTCTGCATTGCAGTACCACACAATCAGTGGGGGCACTATTGCGGTACGTCGGCGACCAGAATGCCAGAAGAAGAAGCCCCTGCATCTGGCCAATGCTGCTGCTTTGTCAAGCTAGCGATGGAAGATAAACACACGCTGTTAAATGAACAATTTCGCTTTGAGTTACTACCAGAGGGGGATTTGGACCAGACAAGGGTAATATGTGTGCTTTGCAAAAGTGAATTCAATTACCACCGAAGCACTACATCACTACCATATAACCTCAAGAGGAAGCATCCCGGTGTGGCAGAGACAGCGGAGGGAGGGGGTCTCCGACGGTTGCAGGAGTTTGGTGCGAGAGGCGGGACTTTAGTTAGGCTTTGTCCTTTAGTGGTCCCCAAACCCCGGGCTGAGGACGGGTACCGGGCCATGGGTCATGTGGTACCGGTCTGCTGGATTCACAGAAAAAAAAAACGTGGATGTAACCCGTGTTCTGTTGTTGGCTTGTTGTTATGAAAATGCTGTTAATGAAACTGCGAGTACACACTGGATTTACGTTTATTGTTGTATTTTAAAGATACCCTATTATTATATTTTTTACATTTTTTAAATATATAAATATTTTAAATATAAACATTTTATGCTTATCATTTATTTGTATAAATACGTATATGTATATTTATATGCCACACCTTAAAGGCCGGGCCGTGAAAATAGTTTCTGATATTAAACCGGTCCGTGACCAAATAAAGGTTGGGGACCACTGCATTAATTCAGGTTATTTAAAGCTACCTTTTCTTTCAGGTTTGAAGGTGTTATGCATAAATCAATAATGTCGGTATTTGGTAGCTTTAGTTTTTGGTATTAGGTTTCATTAGTACTGTAGAAAGTTACAGGTGTGTTATTTGACAGATTCTCATTCCTACCTACCTCTGGGCATCCAGTGGGGAGACTTGAGGTCACCCACCTCCCCATCTCATCCTTCTGAGAGTAGGCTTTCCCAGGCTGCAGCCTGCCTGGATCACAAACTAGAATCAGGCCAACCACTCTGGCAAGGTTAATTGACTTTCACATGGTATCACTGACATGACATACAAATGATGAAAACTGATGTGGGCCTGGCACAGCAAGATGTCACCCTATGCATAAATCTATAACTAATATACAGTATACAACATATATAGTACCACACACAGCCACACAAAAAAATAAATAGCCTACATATAAACAAAAGTGGAAATGTTAAACTACACAATACTCTTATATAGGAAAAATGTGTCTCTTATTTTGATCCATGTCACTAGCATTCAAATGTTTGGGATCATATTTTCAATAATATAAAACCAATTTTGTTGGAGATACAGGTATACAATGATTGGAATATGCTATTAATATTTTATAGAATTGTATTCAGCTGTAAAATTAAGCCATTTTTGAGAAAAAAAAGCTTTGCAGCACTGAAAAATGTAATTGTAGTAAAATTAATAGCAGTTACAATGTGACCTTTTTCACAGAAAGCATATTTGTGCTCGCTTTATAATACAGTGAAATCCAAAAACGGTTTCACAATGTGATACAATGGAGTGTTTAATCCACACATGGAAGAGTCAGCTGAAGTGAGCCTGAGGGGTTAAGCTTCGATTTGAAATGTTGAAGTCGTATTCAGAAGACTCCTGGCTGCCTCGAGTATTGGTGCACTCTCGGCGTAGTGGAAGGATTCAGATTTCCAGAACAATCCATTGCCCAGAACGAAGCACGCTTCGATTCAAGAAGGCACATGAATAAATGAATAAATCAATAAATGAAAGAAGATGGATTCGGGGGACAGGCAATTATAACGGTGGCAAAAAGTGTTGGTTTTTACTCTCTAATGTGAGTGATCCTGCTTTTGAAAAAAATATTTGAACCATGAGTTGTAAAATTGGTTCGAGGGCATGCCTGCTACAACTGCAGTCTATGCCTGACCACAGAATCAGCAAGAGTGGAGGATGGGCCACGGCAAAACGTGCAATATGCATGCGTTTATCTAAGATATGCCTGATTTCCCAGTGTACAAGCTCACGCTGGCCATTCAGCAGTGACAGACCTATGGAGAATTTTATTCATGAATTCATGAAATATGGCATTAAATCAAGTGTTTCCTCTTTGAAATGAAGAATAAATTGCTTTCTGCCCATCAGAAATGTGCAATTGGAATTCCATTGCTGCAATTGATCAAGCATTTATCTCTGGCCTGCCCCCAAGCTGCGCTGTTCAAGGTTAAGCCATTTCTCACACACAGTTCAGCTGATGCCACTATGGGGCCTGGGGTCCTACACTACAGACAAGAGCTTTCCATCTGGGATTAAATTATAGAGTTGTAAAATTATTGTTAAATAAATAAATCTAATGATCCAAATCTTTTTTTTTTACTTAATGTTTCTGCTTATTTACCTGAGTTTAACTTTTCAGTACCTGAACTTTCCAGTACACTGCATTTCATCAGGCACGATCCTGTACCAGCACCTATAATAAAAGAAAATATTATATATTATAACAAATGTAATATAAAAAAGTACATCTTTTGTTTAAATTATCTAAAAATCTGAAGGAAATCATTAAATTATATCAAATTAACATTTCTTTTCATATAATTCTAGAAAAGGCAAAACACAAAGGTATCTAAGATCATTCCAACATACAAGGAAATCTATAGAGCCCTTGGTCCTATAGATTTGTTTTTCCAAGATCCAAGAAGATTTCTTGAAACCAGCATGCATCTCAAGGCATTTTCTGCCCAATTATAGGTGGCTATAAGTCCACCCACTTGCTTGGACGCCCCAAGCAATACCACTAACAGTGTCTGGTTCCTCTGAGTCATGTAAAACTAGCCACTGCATCTTTTTAAGATAACAAGCTCACTTAACAGAACCAGCAGTCAGCACTCTGGCCCAAGTGTGTTACGCTGTCCAATGAGGATGTGTTAGCGACAGCTTGAAAAGATAAAATAGTTGTCTAGCCAATGCTGGATAGCATTGCATTGAACAAAGCTATTCTACCCACCTAGAGTGTGACTGAATGGCTGCAGCACCAAAGGCAACTTAACTCGTAATGCTTAGACAGTTGCATCACTCCACTGTTGGGTGGAGGTAGCTCAGTGGGTAGGATACTTGCCTCCAGACCAAGAAGTCATGGGTTAGAATCCTACCTTCAGCACCATCACTGGGTCCCTGAGCAAGAGCCTTAACCCCAAGTTGCTCCAGGGAGACTGCCCCCTGTAGTTAGGAAATGGAAGTCGCTTTGGATAAAAGCGTCTGATAAATGCCACAAATGTAAATGTAAAATCACTATCTGGGGCAGCTGGTGACCAAGTGGTTAGAAAGTTTCCTCCTGCAATCAGAAGGTTGTGGGTTTGAATCCCATGACTGCTAGTGGTACCACTGAGGTACTCTTGATAAGGTTAATGGGTTAAATGTAGAGAGAGAATTTCACACTGTGTGCTGTGGTGTGTTCACACATGACTATAAGGACCCCCTTTACTTATGCTTAACCCAAAGAAAGGCAATTTGAATGGCCTGAGGGGGTTGCTGCACTTCTCAATGATTAGCCAGATTGGTTTAATAAAACTAAAAATTTAATCTGCTTTAATTCAAAGCACACCATGATAGTAATTAGGAAGAGTTTACCTGTCGAATAGAAATGAAATAGAACCCACAGATCACTGCTTGAAGTCGTTCAGAATTTCTCCAACCTCTCCTAGACCAGAGTAAAACAGTAATCCCGAATCAAGTAGGAATGACACTGTTGAAGTGTGCCCTGACATACCACAGCATTATTAGCAAACATCATAACCACTAGTCATACAGGCCTTTGTTAGGCAAACAGTGAAAGCAACTCTCCTGTGCAGGATGTACCCAATGGCAAGGTGAAAATCTTAGAGAGGAAAGAGCATTTTTCGGCCTCCAGTCTTCGATTAGCGCACTGATTTTCAGATTAGTGGTTTTTTTTAAGGCCTCCCCTGATCATTTATCACAGGCAAGCAGGAGACATGCGGTGCCCTTTGATTAAAGAGCTTAGTAAGTAAAGTGCATCACACCTTCCGTGTGAATCTGTTGCTTCGGAAATGAAGACCATTAGGCTCAGTTGTAGCAGGGTCATGGCCATACAAATGTAAAAGCTAATAGAATATTGAATCTTTGACAAGGCAGTTACGTTTTGCCTTTAAGACCACTGGCCTGCATGGATTGTCTTAGACCTCTTACATAACTCATGAGTCTGGGTCAATGTCCCAACCCTCAGCATCGAAGTAGGTGAAATAGAGGTCAGATCCCTTTTCAGCTAAAGCAGCTGGAGTCAACAGGTGTCCTCAAGCCACACAGGAAAGATAAGCAAACAAGGATTAAGCCAGCAGTAAGTTTTTCATTGATCTGTGCTTTGCTATGCACCTTGAAAAAGAGGTTCCTTTATCTAGTCTAGTTCCTCTAGTTTCTGAATAGCACTCTCAAACGATATTAACTGTCCACTGAAGGGTTCTACTGCCTGCTTTACAGTTTCTCAATCTCCCATTTCCTCTGTTTCAGTTTTAACCCAAGCCCACATGAAGAGTGATTCGATATAACCCTGGAACTGAAGTATATGCCAATAACCAGCCAGTCATGTGCTGATTTGAAAGTCAAAAGAACAGAGAAGAAATAAGAAACTATGCGGAGTTCAAGAGCTTGTGCTGAAAGCCAAATTACACAAAAGAGTGAAAATCCTGCATGAGTAGATTCTACAGACAGGAAGGAAATCAGGATCTTATCCCTAAAAATACATTATATTTAATCTCACTATAGATTCTGCTTTCATCTAGAAGTACCATACAGCTTGGAATTCTAATAAGTGGCAAATCAGACCCTTTTTATATTCAGAACAGTGACATTTGAACGCAAAAAGAGAGAAGACATTTTGAGAGAACATTATCAATTTTCATTAAGATATTGAGGTAAACTCAGACCCCAGGATAGGCTCTGGGTAACTGGGACCCTAGTAAGGAGTGAATGAATGAATGAATGAATGAAAATGAATGAATGAATGTAGCGTATAGATTAGGGAGTGACTGGTATGCTTTGAAATGATAAATGTGCACATTTTACATTCTAGCTCTCTTATTTGATTTAAACAGAGGATTTTTCCCTTGATACAGACAAGCCTGAGGTCTGACTAGAGCATCAAGATGTCACCAAAGACCCAGCTACTCAACCATGTAAGATGATTGGCAGCAGGGCTCTGCAGTGGCGATAGCATAACAGAGCAGGCCATTTTGGGAGACTGTCACCAGCAGCCATGACGAGTAGAATCAAATGGCCCGTGACATTTTCAGGGAGCCCCCGAGTCACACAAAGCCACCAAAGATGTCAAGCTAGCATCTAATGGCAGATCAGTAAGATGGCTTGTGACAAGTCGAAAATCGCTTGCACTCGGTGGCTTTTTTCACCTTCTGTGTACTGACAGACCACTTCCCAAATTCAATCACCTGAAGTGTACATGACCACAGGCGATTTAAAGCGGTCCTTAAAAAGCAAAGTACCGCACATTAATTAGTACTTTCCGAGAACAAGTAAATTAGCTCAAAATTAAAAATGCAGAACTTTCACGGGAGATGTCTTAAGAAATCACATTAATAATGTAAATGTATAGAAAAGAAGATTTAAAACCATTATGCAGAAATGAATCGTTAATAACAGACAAATTGATTAACTATTTATGAAATTAGTAGACAGATACAAAACGTTTGCGCCTCACATTAATGCACACATTCCCGACATGACAAATAACACAATCATCTGGAAATTGCACGTGACAAATATATGAGTTGTCATATTGTTTTAATTATTTATTTGATAATGATGTCACAGAGTATACACATGTGTACTTAGATAAAGTGAAATGTTAATGTTTTTGAATATTAAATATCCAAAGCAATCAGTGAACCCACCTGTTTGTATGCAATATAAGTATCAGGCAACATATTTGTTTTATCTATTTGTTTGTTTGTCTGTGTGTTGTAGGTTTACGATATGTGATTTTCCGTTTTTAATTGCAACATCTCTAAAGAATTTTATTAGTTATGCTGTCTATAGACCTTAAAATACAGGGTTAAATAAATGAATGTAACAGCATGTGTCAATTATATGGGTGAAAGCAAAACACAGCCCACAATGCCAATAATTAAAAGTACTTTTATTTTGCGGATGAGCATCCTACCAGTTCAGTGAATACAATCAGGCTCAATGAAATCCAATGTTTTCTAAACAATAATCACTGATGGATTAGATATTAAGTAAGAACTACCCTGCCAGTACTGATCGAGTCATGTGATGACTATAATTTACAAACATTTTTTTGACAATTCCTTTCTTGCAGACCCCAAAGACTGTTTCTAGCCCAAACATAATGACTATCAAGATACTTATTTAAATTGGACATATTTTAGATTCTGAACAACATAAAAAATATGAAAGTTTACATTCTTTTGCAACATTTCCAGGCTCAGTGCACTTCATAAAAAAGATACAAATATGTCCATACTATAAACACAGCAGTACTTATTTTTGTTTAGTTTGAATAGCACCACCTAATGATTAATGATGTGAAAATTCATAAGGTTAGAGAACAGCTACATGTTTAGCCAAACAAATGTCTAATTCATTTTAATTGGCCTAATTATTTGAATTATTTGGTCTCAAAGCAGTGATTACAGAATGGATTATCTATTTCAAAACTATTTATACTGTAAAAGAAACAAGCTTTTCAGTGATATGTGACACAACAAGTGTGGGTGGAGTTAAATCTTTATTACAGTCATTAACATATAGAAAATACAGTTAGACACAAGTGGATTCAAACATGCAAACATGAAAAAACATGCTAAAATAAATGCATATCTGTTTTGATTTTTATTAGTTTACTTTATATAAAAGGCTGAAAAACAGACCCATAGTGCCTCGCATCTTGGGGGTTGTGGGTTTGAATCGAGGTCCCGACCATGTTCTCTTTGTGGTAGTGTAGGTTAAGCTAATGACTTGAATTTTCTGGTAAATTTAAGTGTTCAACAGAAAGTGGGAATGGCTTAAGCCGCTCAGCGTCCTCTGGACTGGACTCTCTGCAGTTCTAGCGTTAGCCATGTTAGCTAGCGGATGCTTTTTAGACGCTGTGCAGAATGCTGGTACTATTACTGTATTTTAACTCCGACTTGCAGGTTGTGCAGGTCACCGTGCTGTTTGTGAAGTAACTTCACACTTCACAGTAACTTCTTGTGAAACAAAATCTGGGTACTCATATGCCTGAAACATGACATCATCTGAAATAGATATTTAATATGGTCCTGATGGACAGTTTGAATCTTATGGAATGTTATCCCCCCTTTCCCCAAGTCAGTTGATCAACCCCCTGCTCTCAAAGTCAAGAGTTCCACTCTCATACTCAATTACAGGATAACAAGGTATGCGGGAATTGCCACTAGGTTCATGTCTATATGCCTCCATGTTTACGCAGGTAATCAAGTGCAGAGAATTAATGAAAATCCTTCCCTGTTGATGCTCTACAGAGAGTATTTTAAGTGTCAACACTTCAGTTAATAACTGCATTAAATGGTTCAACCAAAACAAATTAAGGAATTAATATTAATGTGTGTGGGCAGACTGTTCTGTTGGGGATTTCAGAGATGACAATTATGCTTTGTAAAGTTACTTGCCCCTGATTCATGGGACTTCAGACAGTGTAGCCTCTTTTGTGACTGGGGACTAGCCTCTCAGAGATGTCAGTATCTCCCTCTTTAGAATAGAAGTGCATATTCCGTTAAGGTTAGGCTTTTATTCAGGGTATTTTTCTACCGTTCATTAGATGGTTCATCTGCCATGCCAGTCCCAGCCCTGAAGGAGCCCTTTTCTGCTCATGGAACATGTCAACACGGACTATATTACTAGTCAGATGTGGTTTGCTTCAAGGGGATTGCTCTGACAGCTGATGTCATGGCTGTTAGAAGGCTGCATGACACATTCTTGGCTTCTCTTAAGTTTTTGCCCTTCAGTCGTATAGTCCCAGCCCACACTGCCTGTCCTGCACAGAGACAACATGCAAGCATTATCCTAGAAGGGCCAACTCAAGACATCCTGGATATACTATAAATGTGGCCTTGTGTGGCCTTAGAGAAAAAAGACATCTGGAGGGAACAAAAACAGAGATATGGCTTTTGATAGTGTAACAATAAAACCTGAATTACTTGTAATTTTTAGGTATTGGAAGAAAGCATTTTAGAACATAAATATCATAATAGGACCATGCTAAGAAATACATTATTTGACCAAACCACTCTACACCCACAAGTTTGTTCTTTTGTAGATACTGCCCTTCTGAACTAGAAACTAGACCTAGATTGTTTTATAAACATACAGAAAATTAGATTGTCTTTAAAAATGTCTAAAATACATTTATTATTCTGTTAGGCTTGATGGGCCTAGTGTTTTTGCCGTATAACTGAACTAATGCTAGAGGTGGCAAATTCATTGTATTTCCAACCTGCTCCATTTTAAACATCTACAATAACAAAATCTAGTGTGTTTTGTAGCATGGGTGCCGGAATCATTATATTTGGTGGGGATGTGTCCCCCTCACCTTTAAAACTCATTTGTTTTTTATTTGGTCATCAACCCCCTCCCCAGCCCCTCTAGGGTTCCAGAGGCCCCACCAGTGTATCCCACCACAGTAAAAATGCTGCTGACACCCCTGTTATGTAGCAAATATAAACTCCATGACTTTCACCTGTACATATTGCAACCATACAACAGCAGCTACAAAAGAAGGCATTTGAGGGCAGAGCATGAAAAGGTCACCTGAATATATTAGTGATACACTAACACTCGACTCAGGTCTCACAGTATGCTAAAAATGCTACAAGTCAGCAATTTAGGCAGCACAGGGTGTCCCAGAAACTAGAATATCCAACCCTGTATAAAATTCTAGGCCGTGGTCTGGAGCTAGTGTTGAAAATTTACAGAAGGCAAGTCAATGCCTCCCTGACCTGATGCAACATTGATGATGTGTCAGGGAAGGCCTGTGAGGACAGATCTGGAGACGTGGTGCAAGGTAATTTCCAAGCATCAGCCTGTCTCCTGGAGGAGTGGGGTGGCTCTGTGCAAAGTCACTATTTCCCCACTGAGACAATGAAGTCAATTTGACCTCCTTCTCCATTTATTTTCGGGTGATAATGAGTTTATAAGGTGTCATATGGGCTAGCAGATGATGCGACGCTCAGAGATAGGGAGAACGGAGTTATATTTATTTTTATTTTCCGACATATTAGAGAAAGCACACCCGCCATTGATAGTATCGAATAAAACGAGAAGAGGAGAAGTCTTGTCGAGAAGAATGCACGAGCACAGGATCTTCAGCGACCAATTTCATCATATTAGCATTTATCAGTGGATAAGCACTGCCTGCAAAAACAAATTATGGCTCAACAGCTGTTCATTTCGCAATTGATTGACTTAATTACTTGTTCCAGTGAATCCCCATAATTTTCACCATGTGGTGGTCAGATTTTCAAGTTCATCCTCATGAGGTTTACTGGTGTGGGCAGGAAGCCGAAAATCTAAAGCCTTAACACAGAAACATATTGACTGTTAAATCAGCCCCTTTTTTTAGAGCCAGTGCTACCTCCTGTTGGAATATGAATTAACAGATGCCTTTTGTTAAAAGTCACCCAAAACAGCTAAACCTGCTCTACTGTGGAAAAGGAATGCTTTGATTTTTGCTGCAGCTCAAGAGCTTGGCAGGAATTTATATGGATCTAATGCATCACCTTGGGCATGATGAAGGAAATGACTATTTACTACATGAGTGCCCTTTTATTCATCTTAAAGGTCACATAAATAATCAGGACCAATAAAAAAAAGTTGTGATTACTTAGTCTTGAGGCTCAGCATTTTATATCTGGAATCAATGAACTTGCATCATTCATCCAGTCCTATACAAAAAACGGTAGTCAGTAAAGAAATGTCTTAACAAAATAGTGACATACACCAGTACTTGTACCCAGTACACAGATCTCTAAATGAGTCAGTTTAGAGTGGACAGGATGCCCAAATAAATACCCAATTTAAAAAAAGAGTGCTATTTTCAAAAATCACACATTACATTTATACACACATTTTTTCCTTGGCATGTAACTGGGTCCTTATGAAGTCATTAAGTAGAAACAGAAATAGTACTACATTCTACACAGAGTTAATGCCCATCCAGTATTTTACTGGTTCGTCCTAGATGGTCATCTGTCTTGAAAAAAAGTGCATTCCATTTCTAAACCCAGAATTTTCATATATTAGCATTTCTCACGAAGTTTCAATCCTCATTTTTCATCAAATTTAATCATGTTATACAAAGAATGGATTTGCTTGGCTGAGATAGAAACAGTTGTATTTGGAAAGATGCAGTGCGGGTAAAATGTTTAGGCACTAGGTTACACTGCAGTGCTATGCTAACAGTGGCGCATATGGGCGCACCGCCCAGGGGGGCGCCAAAACAAGGGAGGGACAGAAAAAATATCACTGGCATTTATGTTTTAAAACTGTTCTTG
>JBBPDC010161656.1:0-18546 GCA_037974485.1 Hemigrammopetersius urotaenia | reverse complement strand
CACCTCTTTCCCATTCTGACATTCTGTTTGGAGTTCAGGAGATTGTCTTGACCAGGACCACACCCATAAATACACTGAGGCAACTGCCATGTGATTGGTTGATTAGATAATTGCATTAATGAGAAATTGAACAGGTGTTTTTAATAATCCTTTAGGTGAGTGTATATACACACACATATGGCAGTAGCTTGCTAAAATGTGCAGATACTAGTTAAAATAGGCCGTCAGCCAAAGTTAACTTCATATTTCTAGCTAAAACGGGTACCTCGGTAAAGCTATCTTCAAAGTGTAGCAAGATATAGTTGCCTTCATGGTAGCTACATAACGTAGGTAGCTAGTATAGCTAACATTACTCTCACTAGCTAAAATACACAGTAAGCTAAAGGGGACTTTCAAACAGCTTTTCAACATTGACAAATTTCCATAATTTGCCTGCTCTTATTCCATTCCCAGTCTGGCTGGTCAGGCCCAGCTGGGGACTATGACCCCAACCTATACCTTTGAAGTCCACTGGGCTAACAGGGACTTGCCAGTTAGATGGCATAGGCTTTAACTGGGAGGCTAATGACTGAACCTGATGCCCCAATTAGCAAGGCTTAAATCATAGACTTGTTTATGTGGGTTCTGGTCCTGTATGACCCACTGTTATCTATAAACATGGCCTAAAATGGAAGCCATGATTATGTAAAACAGTAGCAGTAGCATCAGAGGCTCAGAAACCACATAAGCGAGGCTATTAGCAGTCACTTGACAGCACATGGTTTGAGATGAGTGCGTAATGACTCAGGCCTGCAGTTAGAAACATGCTAAATTATGGTGTTTGAGCATTTGTTACTCATTTGCTGTTTGCCCTGTTGTTGCTCAAGTGAACTTCAGACTCCACTTTAAGGCTAAAGGGGAAAATGGTGTGATATAATGATTACTTTCTAGACTCTCACTTGAAAAACTCAGACAAGGAAGGGCTTGAACGAAGTGCCAGATTCACTCATCTGTGTGCGATCTGAGTTCCAGATGTGTGTTGTGTGTGTGTGTGTGTATAGGGAGTTGAGAACGTGCTGCTAAAGCCATCACTGCGCCCCTCCACCACCATCCTCATGCTGGCCTTGCTGAAGTGGAAAAGAAAACTTCAGCGGATTCCTCCCTCGCTCCAGTTTGTGGCCCAGTTTCCCCTCCTCCCTCTGGACGGGTTTGGGAGTGTATCATGGTCGTGAGTCAGAGAGACATCAGTGTTTCCATGATTAAGCAGCTGGACGTATGAACGGCGCTCTGTTGGGAAGCGCGTGTAGTTTTCAGGATGCTCGGTCAAGAGACACTAACCACAGCAAGAGAGAGAGAGAGAGACGTAGCAGTACAAGACACATTCTCCCATTTATCCTCTCTGTGTTTTTCTTTTTTCTTTCTATTATTTCCTTCAGTTTTCTTTTTTTTTTACTCTCTATTTTCATTTTATTATTTTTTCTTTCTCTCTCAACAACTTTGTTCTCTTCCTATTCATTCTCTCTCCCACTAAGCTCTTTTTTTCTCTCTGTTGTTTTTCTTACTTATTTTCAGTCTTGCTGTCTGTAGTCCACACACATTTTCTCATTCTCTAAAACTTCTGTTTGCTCTCTGTCTGCTTTATACTGAATGTGTTTGATAGGAAACAGTGCTGATGTGTGTGTGTGTGTGTGTAAAATCCTCCCTCACATTCCCAAACCTGCCTCGCATTAATGAGAGTAAAGTGCCGTGTGCAGAGTTTGCAGGGATTTTTTCTCCATTTGAACCTTTAGAGCCTTCTGGTCAATAACCCCCCAAACCACACACACACACACAAGCCCATTAGTTTTCATTGCTCTCTCACACATTATCGTTCTCTCTGTCTTTTCAGACTCTCCCCGTTTCTCTTCATCTGTCTTTTTTGTACCCGTTTCTCCCTGCTATCCCTCCTCTCCTCCATTATTTTTCCTCCATTCTTCCCCCCCCTCTCCGCAGGGTTTCTCACAGGTCATATTACGGTCAGATGAGTCTGCACTGCTGAAGTTACTTTCGGCTCAGATGTGGTGTGTGTGTGTGTGTGTGTGTGTGTGTGTGTGTGTGTGTGTGTGTGTGCGTGATTGTGATATATTGCATGTTATAAAGTTGTGCTGTAAAGTTGTCTACCACATTTTGCGTTACTGTGTTAACTAACTAAAAGTAAAACAAAATGTGTTGTTCTTAAAGATTCTGCCAGTTTCCCCCACAATCCCCCACATAATTCTGCATTTAAAATGTGAATAAAGTCATTTAGGGTGGGTTTTGGTGTGAACCGGTTCATTTTAGAGTATTTACAGTGGTGTTGAATTGAACCAGACGTCTGCAACACAAATACAGCTGTTTTAATCACTATTGACCCCCAGTGAAGCTCCACGTGTCTCTAAGTGTTTATCTGGATGTTGATGATGGCAAAATAGTGGAGAATCTGTACTAAATCAGTTTTCTTCGATGACTGGCCTCACGACGCCCCGCATGTATGCCTCCACCATGGAAGGGTTTAGTTTTTGCTTGAATCTCCGGCATCAGGTGGTGTAACCATGACCATTTCATGGAATGATTTTTTATGAAGGAGCTTTTAGAGGCAAAATTAGAAAACAGGTTGAATTCTCCTTTAACTGGGCATATCTCTGTCCAGTTAATGGCACAGTATATTGTTTCCAAAGCATCATAGTGTTAAAATGTGTCACACAAGTACTGTGCAAAAGACTTGAACATTATGAGGTGGATTTGATGTTTTTAAAGTCTAATATTTGAACGTATATAAGTAATATTAATACAGTAATATGCATGTCTGTGTGTTTGCTTTATCATTCCGAGACCTGTAACCATGGAAGCTCAGTATTACATTGTAGTTCTTATCAAATACCTCAAATACCTCCTGCTCAGTTGATACTTCACTAAATAAAATCAGGAGCTGCTGAAAGAGTTTTACAAATCAGTGCAAAGGCTGGAAGTGAAATCTGGAACCGAACCTGTGTTCTTCTAAAACACTCAAAACTTCAAGTACTTTTAACAAAAAAAAAGTCCAGATAAATAGCTGTAAACTGTGTGTTTGTGTGGTGATGAACTCTGTGAATCAAGTGGCCTGAGATGCCCTGGATTTGTATGTGTGTGTGTGTGTGTGTGAGAGAGAGAGAGAGAGAGAGTTATTGAGTGAGAGATGAATGAGGTGCTTTTTCCATATTGCTGTATAATTCTTGCCCCAGCCACTCTGAGACGGACTTCAGTCTTTTATAGGCAGTGGCAGGACCTCTCCAGAGGCTGGAAGGAATGTTCTCACATGGAGCGAGCAGATAAGGGCTCATCTGTGGAGGCACTTCTAGAATGACCTCAGATCAGTCTGATTATCAGAGGAAGGAATTCCTGCAATGTAGTATTTTATTAGTTAATGAACACTGTGATCACACCACACAGTACTTAAGGCAGAAATATAAAAATGACCCATCCAGCCCACAGCTTCTTGGATTATTTGATTTCTGCTATTGAAACATATAGGAATATTCATAACTATCTCATATTCTAGTGTATGAAAGCATTTATTAATGTAACTAATGTGTTTACTGAGGTGTTCATGGACTAATATCCTCTGTTCTAATGCTTTTATTGAGCTTGTTTATCGGTGGATATCTCTCTTTGTAGTGCAAAAGAGCATTTATGGACTGGCATCTCCTATTCTAGTGTACAGGAGTGTTTACTGAGGTCCTTTATGAGCTAATATCCTGTATTCTAGTGTATATGAGCATTTATTGGGGCTGTTTATAAACTGTATGTCTTCTAACATATAGAAGTGCTCATTAAGTACTAACAGTTGTAGCAAAAAACCCCTGAAATTCTGCATGCATTGCAGTATAATGAAGAGCAATTTGCTGCATGTGCACATATAAGAAATATAGTACATATATATGTATGGATGGATGAAAACAGATACATTGAGACTGAAGCGATAAATGGCTACAAAAGATTAAAAGAAACATCTGACAGTCATTCTTAGTAGATCCGGGTTAAATCTTCTTTAATTCATTGCCAAGTTCTTCAAATGACCTCACATCAGCCAGAAAAAGGGCCACAGATCAGATGCACCTTTAGTCTTTCAGTTGTTTAGATTAGCTGCCTCCAACCCTTGGGAAGCTGGAATTTTCTTGAGAGTTTAGTCCATGTTTATAGATAACAGTGAGTCATACAGTCTTACAAACCACGTAAGCGAGTCTGTGAAAGATTACTGACCAGTTGCCAGAGTGTGATGATTTAGGAACTATGTGAACTGGTTGTACCTCAGTGGTCCACCCTCCTGAGAAGTGTTGTTCCAGACATAATCTGCTCAACACCTGCTCTGGTTAATGAACTTCTTTAGAAGTCCCTTATAGGTTGGAGCGTTCAGTAGGGGGAGGGGCAGGTAAAGGTTGGAGCAAAAAAAAAGGCAGTTCAGATCTTCAGGAAGTGGGTTGGTGGCCACTGGACCACCTACATTAATTTGTTACAGCTGGGGACATCATAGCCCATTATCATACATAGAGATAATGGACTTTACATGTAAAGAAAATATTAAAAAATCAGGAACCAAAAAAGTAGAAGTAAAAAGAAAAAAAATATCAATAGATATTAAAAGTGTGATAGAAGTGCAGATATTTAAGAGAAAGCAGAGGAGAATAGTTTGCTTTTTATCGGGTTCGAAGACTGAAGCACTGAAAGGAACAGTTCTGAGAATTATTTGGGCTCAAGCTATTTTGCAAAAATGTGGTCGATCAGCCGAGACATGTTTGCTCACATGGAATCTAGAGCACTTAAGATGTCACCCCATGTAAAAAAAATCATGATGATCATGGGTGGAGATCTTAGTCATAGTGACCACATTTAAGTTATAACAAAGTCAGCATTTTGTCCACTTGAAAACTAAATATTGTCCAAACAAATAGTGTCCAAACAAGACTCGGAGAAACTTATTCACACTCTTATTTACTGCAGGGTTGATTATTGCAACACTCTCCTCACGGGGGTTCCCAAAAAGTCCATTAGACCACTCTAGCTCGTTCAAAATACTGCTGCTAGAATTCTAACCAAAACCAAGAAAAGAGATTCCATCACTACAATTCCTGATCTCCTTTTAAAGCTGCTAAAATGGTGCTACTCTCTTCTGCCTTCTTTTAAATATCTGCACTCTTTTTTGCACTCTAGCAGCAGCATGCAGCAAGTTTCTCTAAGTCTTGTTTGGGCATAAATTCTCTAACTTCAGTTGTGTTTTTGTTGGTCGATATCCTGAACTGAAATGATTCTCCGTAGTGCTTCTTTATTGAAAGTTCGCCCATTTGGTCCCAGATGTTTGTTTGTGTGTGGTTCTGCAATGATTTTCCTGGTACACCTGTTGGCTCTGCTCAGCGTTTGGGCTGAAAAGCAGTTTTAGTTTATTCAGCTGACTGTCTGTCCCCCTCCTCTTTTTCTCTCACTCTTTCATCCAGATGCTTCTCTGTCTCTCTCCTCCCCTTCTCTCTCTTTCTCCTCCCCTTCTCTCTCTTTCTCTCTCTGACATCTCCACTCTCACTCCTCACCTCTCTTCTCTTCTCAGCTCTCAGTTCCTCTGAGGTTCTCTCCAGTCTCTGGAGTGTGTGTGTGTGTGTCAGTGTGAGTAGATCACCATGCCTGCACACAGCATTCACACTGCGCTGTCCCTGTTCAGTCTGACTGTGTTGCTGCACTGCTGGACTCCAGCTTTAGGACTAGCTGTGCTTGGAGCACCGGATTCAGACACAAAGCAACATGTGGAGGAGGAGACCAAGCCTGTTTCAGGTACTGAAGAATACGAACTGCTTTATACCTTGCACTCCTTTATACCTTGCTGGTTATTGCTAAATGGTTAAATAGAGTTATAAGTATGTTCTTTGAACCACTCATGTCTATTATATTTCTTGATTAAGAACTTGATTCACTGCAATTGCATTCAACTTTTCAAAAGTCTTTTGGACATAAATATTTTTAAGCTAAATCTAATTTGGTGTATATCTTGATTGGTGGCAGCTAATGTTTAGCTTTTAAGTGTGAAATTAAAAAAACATTCACACTGTTAGTGTGAACAAGTTCTTGTTGGACATGAATGGGTTAAAAACATTAAAGTGTCAAGTGGAACCAAAAAGGTTTCTCTGGAATAACTTTTGGTTTCCTGTGGAGCCTTTTAATAGATGCTTCATTCAATCCAACTGAACAGTTTTATCCGTTTAGTGATTCTAAGAGTTGCACCTGTGTGAATGTAGGGTATCAGTTTGTACAAGATCATACAAATAATCTATCGAATACAAGAAAAGCCTTAAAAATCCAGTTACAGTAAACTTTACTATGCTGTCCAACAGTCTACTATGTCTAATACTGTGCAATGTTTTAATCAGGTCCTAAAACTTATCTACAGTATTTATTCCCAGCATTTGTGTATTTTTGAAGTCATTACATAAGCAATTTCTTTGGATCAATAAAGCGTTCTGATTCTGAATAATAATCGTATCACTGCTTGTTATTCACAGTATTGCCAGGAATTATTTATTAAACACTGCTATTTTTTTTTAGTTTATGTGAAGAATATTTATCTGAATTATTATCTGTAATGAATTATTCAGTTTCTTCTAAAAGGATTCATCATCTACTAAAATGATTCAGTATCCACTATGAATTATTCAGTATCTATTAAATGGTTCAGTATCTACTATTAATTATTTCATATTTACTTTTACAAATTCTGTACATTGTAATGAAAATGATTAAGGATCTACTACTACATATTCCGTATTTACTCTTAATTATTCTGTATATTTACTCAATTATTCTGTATATATAATTAAACTGTTCAGTATATAATAAGAATTATTCAAAACCTACTAAATTCTTTTAAAATCCATGATGATTCAGTATCTACTATATTCTGTATCCACTATGAATTATTCAGTACCTGTTTATTGTTTGGTAACATTTGTTGATGCAAAGTGTGTGTGAGCTCCTCTAGCTTTTCATGAGTAGTCAGTGGTCAGTTGTCACTCCTGGCTGGATATTTTGGGCTGGTGGACCACTCTCTACCTAGCAGAAATGCTGATGAGTGTAAAAACCCCAACATCACAGTCCACTGCCCCAGTGATCTCAGAAACTGACCTGTGACGAATGGGTTAGAGGAGGTCTGATGAACTGTAAGTGTACACCTGTGTGGAAGAGTTAGAACAAAGTGGCCTGTGGGACAGGAATGAAATATCTACGTATGATGATGTAAAAGTTTGTCTCCATTACACAGGCTCTGTTGAGCTTGAGTTGACAGCTTTGGCTAAAAGAAAATACAGCAAAGGATCTAACCTTGTCCAACTCAAACCTGGGAACGCAGTAATGGTGTCAAAACCGCAGCCAGGAGACGTGAATACTTACCTGGCATAAGACAGCGAGTCTCCAGACTGTAATTTTCAGCCACAGCTGAGCACATTGGAGATATTTGTTCATTCTGGTGTTTTAGTCAGGCAGATGAATGAGACGCAGTGCGGCTCTCTGGATCAGTAAATGTCAATACGTCTCAACAAACAAAAAAGAACCTTAAAAAAAAAACCCTGTTCAGTACATTTCAAAAGGGCAGACTGTGGAGATTTATGGGCATTTAATGGAGTGAGTGACTCTAATATTGCTAAGAAAATATGGCTAATGACAGGCTTATGCGTTTGTTAGTGCCACAGTATTTTCCATAAAGCTAGCAGGCCTTTCTCAGGCATCATCGGCTCAAGATTTTAGCTGTTCAAATAATGGGAAAAGCAGAGTGTTTCATCTCACTTGGCTTCATTTGCTCAAACGGCTGAAAAAATGGCAGAGTGCAAGATGACATAAACACACATTTAGCAATCTGGTCTTTTCCATGGATGCTAATCCTTTAGTGTGGTATGTCCATTGTGACCATTTTTGCATGATGCTTACTTGTTAGCTCTATTTGTCTGTAACTATCCAGAAGCCTGATGGGTGTTTTAATGTCAGTTTTTATAAATAACAGTGTGTCACAGTATCATAAACCCTGTAAATAAGTCCATTGTGCCTAATTGATTAGTTTACAGATGGTTTAAAGCTGTCTGATTAGAATATGTCTGATCTGCATAGATCAAAGTATCAGATCAAAGAGAACAGTTACCCTGAGTATCTTTTTAAATAGTCAGCAGATGAGTAGCGTCAAGAGGTAGAAAGCTTCTGCCAGTGGTAGCCAGGTGTGCTCCCATGATGTACGTCTAGAAGAATCTGTGAACCATCTGGCCAAAGAAGATTTGCAGGTTCCTCTTGTTGGTTCTTCTACATGCTCTTATAGAGATTCTCCTTTCGAGCATTGGTTCATCTCTTTGGTCCTTCCACATGCTCTTACGAACATTCTCTTTTGGTTCGTCTTGTTGATTCTTCTACATGTTCTTGCAGAAATTATTTTACTGTGCCCTTGTCTCTCTGAGTTGTTCTTCCACATGCTGTTATGAAAGTTTTTCTTTTAAACCCTGTGTGGATCGTTTGCATGATGTTTTTTTTTGTAAGTCTTGGTTCCTCTAAGTGGTTCTTCTATAAGCCCTTAAATGAATTCTTCTTTTGAGGCTTGGTTCCTCTCAATGTTCTTTCCTCTTTCTGCTATAAAGTATACATTTGTCTTGGTTCTTGTCTGTGGTTCTTCCAAATGCTGTCACATATTTTGTTTCCACCTCTGGTGCCTAATCTAGAACCGGTTCTATGCAATTCCACTGAAAAAGTTGGTGCCATTTCCCTAAAATTCCTGGTCTGAAAGTTTGAACCACTCACATCAGTGGCTATGAGCAAAAGTGGCTCCTCAGTGGAAAGTTGAACAATTAGTAACTACTTGTAATTATCATCTGTTAAGAAAGATGATCAGTTGCTACACATAATCAAAAGCAAGATGTAATGACTTTAAAAGAAATGTACAAAAAGCAAGCAAAGTAGATGTGCCATGTTTTCCCCCGGGCAGAATTGATTCTTCGGAAGCACCTACTTAAATGGAGGTTCTTATTTTAAGCCTTAGTTCCTTAATGGTTCTTCCACATACTCTTGTATTGGTTCTCTTTTTAAGCATTGGTTCCTCTGCTTGGGTCTTCCACATGTTTTTATGGAAATACTTGTTCCATGTACTCTGGGAACTTTTCTCCTTTTGAGCATTGGTTCCTCTCAGTGGTTCTTCTCCATGTTTTTATTGAGGTTCTCAATTTAAGCCTTGGTTCCTCGCCTTGGTTCTTCTACTTGCTCCTACGGAGGCTCTAATTTAGAGCCTTGGTTCCTCTCTTCTGGAGTTTCTGTTTTTGAGGTTTGGTTCCTCTCAGCAGTCCTTCTCCATGTTTTAATGGAGGTTCTCGATTTGAGCCTTGGTTCCTCTCAGTGGTTGTTCCTCATACTGTTCAAAAAGAATGCAAGATAATGTCAGTTTTGGAATTAAAGCTTTGGTTACACATTGATCAAGAGTGTCTTTTCTCTTGTTGTGTTTTCCTTCAGCTTGACAGAGACTTTCTGGGAGATAAATCTACCCTCAGGATTATCTTAGATGGTTCTGTGCTGGTTGGTCATGCGGGTTAAGTCTACAACACGAATGACAGCTCGAGTAAATAGCTGGCAAATCCTGAACACACACACACTCATACACTGATGGAGTTATTAGTCTGGCTGTGTTTGGACAATGGGATCAGTGCTGTGTGGGGGAAGGTTGCTTAAAGTCTGGAACTTTCCCTAGAAGGCGGAAAGGGCCCAACGAGACAGGACAGGATGAGCCCTGAGTGCCAGAGTGTCTGGGTCAACATGGGATCCTGTGTGTGTGTCTGCAGGTGGTCTCTTGTGGGGTCCAAATCTCTGCAGTTTGATTGAAATGTGAAAATTTTGTGCATTTTGTGGTTTGGCTGCTCTCCATCAGGAAAAAAAACCTTTTTCCACTCAAAAAGATTTTATTCAGGCGGGATGGATGGAGGACAGCACAGAAACCACTCACAAAGACAGAAATACAAACTAATGCATTTGAATGTGTGTGTGTGTGTGTGTGTGTGTGTGTGTGTGTGTGTTCTTCTTTCCCTAGAGCTCCTACAAGTAGTGATCCTACCCTCACATGGAGACATCCAAGTAGGAGAGAGCAAAAGCTTCCTTTGCATAGGTGAGGAAAAAAAAACGATGCATCCATCCAGGCTCCGCCCACCAATACACTCTTTAAGATTCAAGATTCTTTATTTGTCACATGCAGTCATACAAGTACAACACACAGTGAAATGTATCTGAACCGCTCCTTTCTGACTGTGCAAACATTAAAACAATAAGTAAATTATAAATTAAAATCTGGACATTTTCTGAAACCCAAATAAAATAAAAAAATGAGTACAAGTAAATATAAGATATAGATGTAAGTAAAATTAAAATTTTTTTAAAATATATATATAAATCTAAAGAAAGTAACTTCAAGTAAGTAACTTTAGTAGCTTGCCAGGTTGGAAATGCTTTACAGAATGTTGGCCAAAACGTTTTCTAATTGTGCAGAGATTTTGTTAATGGGATTGAACAAAAGTGCATGCTCCCCTGACTCCAGACGTGGTCAGTCAGATGTGTTTGCAGTCCAAAAATGAGCTTTTTAAGAACTGAAGCTACAAGGTTTATGCTAGCTAACAAACACTATGCTAGCCGCTCAAGCATCATCCAGCTCCTTGTTAAGGAGGTAGAGACTTGTGGATGTGGTTTAAGACACAGGATTACTTACTGTGAACTAAACCCTTTTGCCCTCTGAATTGACACAGAAACTCTAGATCAGCATTCTTTGTGAAAACAGACTCTGTTGAGTAAATAGGTGTCTGCAGTGTTTGGCTACACTCTGATGTTCATTTTTACAGCTCACTGTAAGTCACAGTGTGTCCTAAACCATTTAGTCCAGATAAAGTTTGGGGATGTTTTTACGGTAAAAGATTTAGGTGACTTTAGCCTCGCAGCTCTAAACTTAAGAGGCAAAATTTGGACCCCAGATCCACCACATTTAGGAACTTTTTAAAATTAGATTTTTTGCCTAACTGTTCCTTTAATGTGGACTGAAATATTATTGATGCCAAATACAACAGACTGTCACACTCTCTGGTTTGGTCATGCACCTCTTAGATGCCATACACATTTTTGGCAAAACAAGTGTTGAACTATTGCCTAAAAAGAACTTTGTGCCTATCCCACTTTAGGGGGGCACTAGCGTGAAGGGATACTCCCACCTAGGGACACTAATCTCTTATTCTGCATCAACTGTGTAGGGCTGCAAGCCCAGCAAGCTTCATGTAGATTGAAGCATCAGTGGCCATAATAAGAAACAAATAAAAGGAGAGATTCTAATTTGTGGGTGGAGCCTGGATTACATTTTGTTGCTCTTAAAAAGTCCATTAATGCACTAACTGCTCTATGTGCTTTCAGTGGTTGGAGAAGCTGTGAACATTGAATGGATTGCCCCAAACGGACAGAAAATCCGAGAAAACCATGGAAATGTCAGGGTGCAGAGACATGACAGGACCTCCTGCTCCCTCCTCTTCCACACGGCCAGGACAGAGGATGCTGGAGTGTATACATGTGTGGCCAAAAACACACACACTGCATCACAGGCCAGCATCAACCTGGAGGTTCTTTGTAAGTGCAGCACATAATAATGCCATTAAACTGTGCCTTAAAGCCACTAACAATGGTATAAGCTTGTTAAACCCATGGGAACCATGCCACTGCTTAATATATCTCTTTTTATAAGGTGCAATAATATACAACTGGGGGAAAAACAACATTCATACCAAAGGGGAGCTCAACAATTTAAACTGAGTCTTTGAAAAGTCATATGGACTTTGGTCTTAAAGATGGGAACCAAAGATCTTGATGTGTAGATTTAGACATTTTTGCTTGTATGCAAACGGTAAGTGATGTTGCATGGGCCTTTTAAAAATACCATTGCAATGGTGGATCAATGCAGTGGTAGATAAATGACCACCAGCCATGAAAATACTCCTTCCTTTTCCAATAACAGCTTACATGACAAAGATGAGTGAATAGAAGAAGGCAGAGGAAGCCAGACAGAAAGAAGGCTGCGATAAACATCAGAGCATCTTTTTGGAGCTGGAGGGAGCTCCAGGAGCTGAGATTGACACATATCTGCTTGATCAAAGAACAGCCAGGCAAAGCTTACTGTACTAATGCATGTTAAACTGAGCTGTGTGGAGTTGGATAAAAATAAAGAGAGGGCTTTGGAGTCAGGGTTGGAACGCAGGGAGGGGGAGGGACGTTTTCACACTAAGTTCTCTCTCTCCTCAATCCTACCAACTCTAGCATTAATGCAATATTTCAGGTATTACTTTCCAGGCTTAAATCTTAAGGTCGTTTATCTATTTCCTTAATCGTGTAAAGTACTGTGCAAAAGTTTTGAACCACCCCTCATTTATTATTTTGCTTCCAAAGGTCCAGACTTTCTTGTATTTTAATGCAGTTTTGAGGAACAGTTCTCCAGACTTCCTGAAGGGCTTTCAAAGTTTCTCATTTTCAGTCCAGTCCCTGAATCTGACCAGTTTACATCTAACAAATTACACCTAACTACACCTAAAATCCTGAACCAGTGAAGAAACAGGAGCAGACGATTCCAGATGATCAGGCGGTGATCAGTATACTGGTGGTGCTGAATGCTGAGTGGTTGGAACTCCTTTATCTAGACACCTTATACTTTTGCAGCCTGTTGCAGTAAAACACTGACAAAATGACAGGCATAAAAGTTATTTAAATTAAAATATAAAGAAATGACGGGCAGCTCAAGACTTTTGCACACTATTGTACCCATATTTGTGTCTGGTTGGATACATATTGGAAGTCCAGAGGCTGTTTGGACATGTTTGGACTCAGTCTGGAAAACTCTGAACCACATGTTGGGGAATAAATTGTGTGTGTTTGTTTGTTAGGTTTTTGGTCCAAAGTTAGTAGAAGAGCCAGACAATAATCTGAGTCTGAGGCCTGAAGGAGAGAGTAAAGTCTTTTTGGCCGCAGTTTTGAAAGAGCCAGACTGGGTGGGTTTTTATGTGTTTTTTTCCAGCCTGGACTGGATAACACTTTAATAGCACTGTTCCTGATTCTACACTTAAAAACTCAGACTGAGTTTATATGAGAGAATTGCAGATTTTGAAGCCATGATAAGCTGCAAGTTTAGACCAAGACATCATAACAAACCCCATAAGGATGAAAGATGTCAGTCTGAGTGGTTCGTAAAGTAAAATTAATAGTTAATTTATCGTTATTATAATTATTATTAATATATGTATGGTCATAATGAATTAATAACTGGACAATGATTAAAATTTTTTATTTTATGCATGGTGTTCTGTGATTAATCGCAATCAATCGCATTGCTGTACACAAAATTATCAAATTAATTCAAAAGTAGTGCATGTTTCACTTTCATTTTTAAAGTACTGCTGAGATAATAGGTATGACTAATAACTGCAAAACACATAATCCTGGCACAGTGAAAAACAGAAGCTAGTGGTGTGTATTTAGGAATGAGCATGAGAGCATGCTGTTTTAGATTCCATTAAAGAGATCATTAGGACCAATTAAAGTCATAATAGGGAGTTTCTGACAACTGCTTTATGGACAAAAGTGCAAGAACATGTGGTTTACAAAAGTATTAAACAAATGAGCTTTTTAACAGCAGTGTTACAAATGTTTCACAGTTACAAATATAACACAGTTACAAATATTTCTAAATCTCATCTTAAACATTAATGTAATCAAATCTAATATGAAAACTAAACTACTTGCCACTGCAGGGTATTCATGTTTTATTTTGTTTGTTATAGAAAAACAAGTTCCCCTCAGAGTCCAGAGCATTATAGCAGCTGCAAAGGGGGAACAGCTCTAAAGTCTGTGTATCTGAATGCAGTGTCATTAAAGTCCCTGCGTCTGACCCCCTGCAAAATCCAGCCGAGATGCAGAGCTGCATGCTCCGCGCACCCATGAGCCCAAAAAGCTGCATTAATCTAAAAACCTGCATTAATTGGTCAAATGATGAATTGTTGAGTGATTAAATGATGAATTGGTACACATTCCCTACAGACACATTTTCTTCACATTTTAATGCACAATTGAAAAAAAAGCACTTATAGTGTTGAAGAAAGGACCATTACTGTTCAGCTGAGAATGGAACCTCTCTAGGGCAGCTGGTGGCCTATTGGTCAGTGTGTTGCTCCTGCAATCAGAAGGTTGTGTGTTTGACTCCCAACACGGGTTAAATGCAGAAAAAGGATTTCACATTGTTCACACTGTGCTGTGGTGTGTTCACACGTGATTATAAGAGGCCTCTTTACATCATTATTCCAATAGAGCTTCTCAAGCTAATGTGTAATGCAGATGAATCTAGATAGCATTTCCGTGAGAAAATGTGAAGCGTGTTTGTGTGGTTTCTATAAAACCAGTGTTTGGAGACACCCAAACATTGGTTTTATGTGCAAAACAAGCAATTTGCTTACGGCGGCGTCTTGAACTGGTGCCTCTTCTGACTCTCTTCATTCAGTGTTAACTCACTGTCTATTACAAAGCCATTTATGGGCACAGTTGAAAATGGGTGGGGTAAGCCCCTCTCGTTCAAAAACAGGTGGGAAAGCACATGTAGCCGTGTTCACAGGATGATTATTTTTTTATTAAATGACAAACAGTGACACAGCTATTTTGTAACAGATCTGAGCTTTAGTGCCTCTGTGAGCATGCTGTGGATTTAGCCCCATAGGACTAATTTGTTACTCTGCATTTAGCTTTTACATAATAGGCTGCTTCAGGGTTATATCTTTAAGACTGGCTTTGTGGTGCCTTTCTTACCTCTTTCACCCTGTTTCTCCATCATTCCATCAAGTGAATAGAATTCGGAGAGCGCCGGAGAAGGAAGGAAGAGGGAAAAGACAGAAGGAACCCAAACCTACCAAGAAACCAAAAGGCCCAAAGCCAACCAAGAAACCCAAAGGTGAGAAGGCCAACAAGAAGCCTAAAGGAGAGAAGAAGAAGAAGGGGAAGAAGAGCAAAGAGGACATAATCACCACCACTATCGTAACCACAACTTTACCGCCCACAACTACGCCTCTGATCGAGTACGACGAGGAGTTTTTCGACCCTGAGCTTGACCTGTACTGGGATGAAGGTTGGTGACCAATTTGAATAATGGAATATGACCCAAAACCCAAATGTCCCACCATTAGTGTCCCCACCACCATTTTACAGAGTGAGTCTATTAACATTGCTGACATGTTGCTCACAGTTCCAGCACTTTGTAAAAGACACCTATGCAAGTCATTTTTCTCAGCATGTCTTTTCTAGCACAGTGCATATTAAAATACATGCAAAGACATAAAACAAAAGTAGAATTATCAAGATTTGTTTTGTTTGTGGTTGATATTTTGTGAACTGGTGAGGAGAACACGGGCTCAGTTCCAGATTTGTCTTCGGTTCCTCCAGCTGTTGTTTGGGTTTGTGAAACTCCATCAGCAGCTCATGATTTAATTTAACAAAGAACTGACTGTACATCAAATCACTATTTACTGTATAATGTAAATAGTTGTACTCATTCTTTTTCTTTAGTTTTATTTGTAATAAAACGCATTCACTGCTCATCCAAACAGTTTTTAAGCCTAAGACTTTTACACAGTACTGTATAAGAATGAGAAACGGATTTGTGGACCCTGTGTCACTGTCTATCATTTAAATCCATGCATCAGTAAACCAGCACACTGCACTTTACAGCACATAGATATTCAATTCTGTTACATTTGGAACAATGTACAGATTGTTTTTGTTTGCTTGCAATGTTTGTATTATTTGTTTAGCTGAAATATACTTTTTATGTACATGTTTATTACCTTAGTTTAGCTTTCCCAGACTCTTGAATGCATGTATGTTACAAATAAAGAGTGTTGAATCTCAGTGGTTTTGTGGGCAGAGACTAAAACCACTGAGACTGGGTTAGTCATTATTGTTCTAAATGGACTAAATGCCAGCCTTTTGTTCCACAGGTTACACTACAGAAAGAGCCACCACAGTACCCCCCGATCCACCCACTGAGAAGCCCACTGACGCTCCTACTGACTTGCCAACAGATGTTGTTCCAGATGTGGAGGAATATCCAAACCCTTATCCTGACTTAGGTGAAACATCTGTTCTCCATGTTCTTTTGGTCAGACCAGTGATAGGCCAGACAAAATGATGGTTATCCTGTATTGCTCTTGTTTGTTGATGAATTAGGCAGCTGTACTTGGCAGCAGTAATAGGAAAGAATATATTTGTGGGTGGAGCATCAACTAAAATCTGTCTTCTACTTCTCCTCCTTCTGCTTGATGTCTGCGCATCTCCATTGTCCAGAGGATGATGATTACTGGAAGGTAGACGAGACCAAACCGACAGTCCCAGTTGTGGGTGTCAGTGGAAAAGAGGATGGAGATTACTGGGACGCTACATGTTCGTGTTTTCCTTCACTATCCAGTCAATTACAGTCAATTAAAGGGAGGATTATAGAATATCACTTACATCATTTTAGGTTTAGTTTTCACAGTTACTTGTCATCAGCAGCTGTGAACATGTACATAGTGTGATGAGACATTTCTCCATGAACCACATTGCAACATATAGCAGCATTCAACCGGGTACAACTTACAGCAGAAACAATACAAACAACATAATAAATAGGCAACACAACAATGTACAGGAATATAATGTAATAGTATAGTGTGAATGGGTTGTAAAACTTCCAGAATGACTTGTCTTGCAGCAAGAGTATAATTAGTACACAAAAGGCTGTTAGCAGGATTAAACAAAGTGCAAGGAATGATAAACAATACAATAAATAGACAATATAGTAATATAACAGTAGTGTGAATGGGATGTAAACCAGCAGTGTAACAGTGGAAAACTGATGTAAACCTTCCAGAATTAATAATATAATATTGCACCATACGTATATTACTGCACAGTAGACAGCAGAACCAAACTGAGTGGGTGTAAATTATAGCTTACCAAATGTAACAGGGCATAAGAGTGCTTGTAGTGTCAGTAAACAGAAGGTGAGTTGTAGGTGTATTCGAAAGTCCAGAGTGTAATATGAGAGGTATTGAAAGTATAAGGTGGGGTAGTTCACTGGAAACTTGGTTAACCAGGGACTAAACATTTCTGTTACATTTAGGTGAATGTAACCCTTAAATCTTGCATTTACTGCTGGAACAGATTGATATGAATTATATATTTTTTTATTTCTTTGCAATTTCATTTTAGCTATTTGTCACAGCTGAATAGAACAAGCTGAGAAATGAAGTGTTTTGGGCACCTGAGAAACTTATATTCAAAATGCTCTTAATATAATATAAGGCAAGGACAGAACAAAAAAGAAAGTAGCAGCATAACCAATAAAAGTTATGCAGTGAAACAATTTACTATTTAAAATAAAATTATACACACAAACATACATACATATATATATATATATATATATAGTTATATAGTTGGGTGAAAATGTATATTGTTGGGTGAATATTCACTCTCTGCAGATGAGGTACCAGAGATCTTGCCCTTCCCAGACGGTAAAGAGGTGAACCCCACCGACAGTGACTGGAGCTACAGTGCCACAGGTGAGCTGTACCTGTGTTTGGACTCTCTATCTGTCCTGTTCTCCGTGTGCTGCTCTGACACTCGGTGTGCTGCCACTCGCTCACTCTCCAGGCCCCTCTCCCAAAAAATCGTAATACACGCGCAATACACCAGATTTTAATGAGCCTTTTATCGTAGGAATTTTGACCAAATTCAGTACAGGCTTGGATGAGAAGTGGCTTAGATAATTGTAGGCCTAGTGTTCATAGAGCCCTTACTGTGGGCTCTATTGTCTGCCCTAATGGAAGGCGGCTTTATTTAAACTCCTAAATGCAAATGAAACTGTTTAACTGGAGTTAAAACTGTGATAAAGCTCTTTTAAGAACTCTCTCATACCGTCCAGATCGCTTGATGTGGTTAGTGCAGGGATCTGAGGCGGGAAAAGACAATAAACAAGGGCACTATAGACTATTCTCCTAAACACTCCAGACACTAAAGGTTATTAACTCTTAAATGCTCTTAAATATAGACCTTGTTTGTATTTCGTTTACCCTCTTTAAACATACTGAACACATCAAAACTTTTTTCAGATTATTTTGTTATTGGTAGTAAAATGTCCCGACACTGTTCTACCGTCCTGGTGGTTTGTAGATCAAAGCATAGATCAAAGTGGTTGCTAATGACAACCTGAGGCATCAACAGTCTGTAGGTATTTAGGGGGTTAAGTTCTCCTTTTGTCATTTACAGTTTTACCACAAACTTGAAAATGAGAAGGAAACTCTAACTCTGGTCTTTATTCTTCTTTCATTACAGATGAGCCCACGATCCCACCCTATGAAAACAAGTGGTACGAGGAGTATGAATATGGACAGGGTATTCAAATCAACACACACACACACACACACACACACACACACACACACACACACACACACACACACACACACACACACACAC
>JBBPDC010161643.1:3837-18556 GCA_037974485.1 Hemigrammopetersius urotaenia | reverse complement strand
TTGTCATTTCACTCGCCTGACCTTGCATTCACTCCTAAGTTCTTATCTTCGATTCCTCCCAACTGCAGCTGGAGAAGATACACACACACACACACACACACACACACACACACACACACACACACACACACACTCACACATACACACACACACACATACATACACACACACACACACACAGAGATGATGTAGATCTGTTAGATCATGTAAAACTTAAAGCACCAATTCAGCTCAAAATCGACTCTCCACCACACCTGATCAGAGGAAACTGATCTGGGGTCAGAGTCCAGATTCAGAGCTGGAGCCACGAGGCTGTAAACCCAAACCCAGAACTTCTCCGGACCTTCAAACCACGTCGAGATCTTCAGTAAGGTGTTCAGTCCTGAACCGCCTCCACCCGTCTGCTCCACCTTCCCGAAGAGCTGGACGGGGTTTGACTGAAGTTCTGAGGATTTATTTTTACTGGAAGTGTAAAAAAGTGGAGGTCCAGGAGATCACCGCACTTACCCTCAGGTTTCCAAGTCGCTTCGTTTTGTCGATGACAAGGAGTTTCTTGATGAGGTCTCTGTGTGGAACAGAAGCACAACATTACTCAAGATTTATACCCAGGTTTCTCAACCACCAGGCCACTGAGGGAGGCTTTTGATTGGGCCACGAGTATAAAACGAAGACAGTCTCTGCTTGCACTAAATGGTACTAAAAGCTGTATAAAACATTCATTTTTTAGTCTTTTGAGCTCAAATTCTGAACATTAGTTCCATGGCTGGGGGAAATTCTTCTGCACGTTGCTAATGCTAACCACTAATGCTAATATTTTTCTGATTCTGATTATTTATTTACCTTTCCATTTTCTTTAAGGGTAATGCATTAAACTGAGTTTAAAACAAAATTAAAGTGTTCTGGGAGCAGATTTTGGGACAGATTTAGGGTTTACACTATAAAAATAGACATTTTTGGGCATTTTTTTACCAAAACACAACACGGTTTTTCACTGTATGCATGTGCTCTTGGAACGTAATCCCCGTGAAAAGCGAGGGATTACCGTAATCCGGTATTCCAGTTTGAAAAAAGTTTACATATTTTACTTCAGAGTCTTCGCTTTGAAATGAGTCCAACCGCAAACAATAGTAACTCTGTGTGACGGAATTGTGACGTTTTAAAGTTGGTACTGTAAATTCCAAGATGGCCACCAGGTGGGCCTTAATGCTGCAGCGGTTGAGAAACATTCATTTATGACCTGATCTGGCAAAATGAGTCACAGTGACCCAAAATTCAAAGATATATTGGAAAATATCATTGGAAAAAAGAGAAAATAAGCTTTAAAATTATATCTTGGTCAAAGCTGTATCTTAAATGGTCGTCAAGTTACAGTCGTTTGAATTCTGGTCTCGCAGCACCATTTTCCAACTGAAAAACCTCTTTAACAATCCATAGCATCCAAAGAGATGCACCCAGTATTCAACAACAACATTTTACTACAGGCATTTAGATACTTAGAAACATACATTAAATCAGACGGAAGCTTCAATTATTTCAAAATATTTATTAAATACTTATCAAATAATTCATATTTTGGTAAGATTTGAGAGCTACAACTCAGATTAAATAGCCATTTAAGTACATTTCCGCAATTATTTCTATGATGAAACTTTGAGAGATTAATTTTGAAGACCGTTTCTTTCATATAAGACCAAAAAAGAAAAATTTATATTTTTGATGTTTTTCAACACAATGGCAATACATAGATGAATAGTATCTCAATAAATAGAATGCTGACTTCCGACTCATTACAGCAGATCGGGTCACATTTAAACAGAAGCGGCAAACGGTGGTAGAAACTCCTCCAATTAACCAGTTAACAAAACAACGGCTGAAGCTTCTTCTTTTCTTCATCTGGATTCTTCTGGTGGACTTTAGCATGGACTGCCCTGGTCCACAGTTTGACCACACGTCTGTACCACCTGCTGCCCCCCCACAACATAAACACTGTGGAACAAACTGCAGAGCAGCTGAATACGCCACGGTTCTCCAAACCTGGACAGCAAATCACTTTCACCAGAATTAAAGCACTCACGCCTCCGGCTGGGGCTGGAACCCTGAAACACCACTAAAAATCTGGGACTCCTTTAAAAAAAAACAAAGAACAGAAACGATAAAGAAGATCTTCCAGACTCTGATTCTGTTTAAACTGAAGTGAATCTGAGGCGACTTTAAGACCTGTGTGTGTGTGAGTCTCCGCTCTTTCACTAAAATGTGTGATCAGACTCTCAGGTAGATCTGATCTGATCATCAGAGCTTCTGAGCAAAACTGGAGGAGAACCTCATGGAGTACTTTCACACACAGTGTGACACACACTGTCTGATAAAGAGTCTGACCACACACTCTACTCTACACACACACACATGGTCTGGTAAAGAGTCTGATCACACACTCTATACACACACACACACACACACACTGTCTGCTGTGGGTCAGTGCTGTTCTAAATGGAACACTAACATTTTGTACTTAGCGGAAGTGACGGACTCACATTTGCTCATGATTCTCCAGCCGCCAGAATATCTGCCGGTTTTACCGCAGTGTACATCAGTACAATAACTTTATTAACGTTACTCACATTTATACCAACCAACTGCCTCCGCTTGGGCTTGTATTTCACTGTTTTCCAACATTATCCAACTAGAAAACACGCTGAAAGCCCCGCCCCCTCCGCTACGTGGTCAAAATGGCGCCCGTTTAGCGCAGTGTCCATCGTTCTGTTTGCCGTTTTCTGGCCCGATTTCAGTGCAGCATCCGGGTTCTTTCAGTGACTGAGTTTTAGATTAGTTTACAGTGTGAACGCACCATGTCCTAAAATCACACACTAAAAGTGCGCAAGTGTGCGGTTTCAGACACACTCACTGTCTGATAAAGAGTCTGATCACACACTCTACTGTACACACACACACACACACACACACACACACACACTGTCTGTCTGATAAAGAGTCTGAAATTCTTGAAACTGTTCTTTAGGGAACTGATCGGGACTCCAGTCACAGCTCTGTTGGTGAAAGGCGTCTACTTACTTCACGTAGAAGTCCAGGTGGCGAGGGAAGTTCAGCTTGGCAGCAAGGACCTTCTGGTAGATCCCAAAGGGGTTGTCATCAAAGAACGGTGGATACCTTCATCAGAGGAACAAAACACAAGCTCAGCCCTGGGCTCTGGTCACAGGGGAGGTGGAGATGCTATCAGAGACGGGTCTACTGATGGGTCTACAGATGGGTCTACAGACGGTTCTACTGACGGGTCTACAGACTGGTCTACTGATGGGTCCCCTGATGGGTATAGTGACAGGTTTACTGAAGGAGCTAAAGACGGGTATAGTGACGGGTCTACTGATGGGGCTACAGACGGGTCCACTGACAGGTCAAAAGACAGGTATAGTGACGGGTCTACAGACAGGTATAGTGATGGGTCTACAGACGGGTCCACTGATGGGTCTACAGACGGGTCTACTGACGGGTCTACAGACTGGTCTACAGATGGGTGTACAGACGGTTCTACTGATGGGTCTACAGACGGGTCTACTGACTGGTCTACAGATGGGTGTACAGACGGTTCTACTGATGGGTCTACAGACGGGTCTACTGACTGGTCTACAGACGGGTTTACAGATGGGTCCACTGACGGGTCTACAGACGGGTATAGTGACGGGTCTACAGACGGTTCTATTGACTGGTCTACAGACGGTTCTACTGACTGGTCTACAGACAGGTTTACAGACGGGTCTACAGACGGGTCTACTGAAGTTAAAGGGCCTATCCCTCACATTTTTATGTTAATATTATTTTGTCCTCTAAGGTTGACTTACAGTCCTCCTGTAGATTTTATGCTCCCATATTACAACCCACTGATTTCCAACCTTTTTACAGTCTCTGTGTCTTTTATGAAAATTTATGAAAATGAGCTCTGTTCTGACTGGCTGCTCTATATTGGTCCTCATTAAGGAAAAAAGTCGCTCCATTAATAATGAAACTGATATGGTTTAAATATTTTTGATTATTTTTTAACTTTCCATTATTATCAGAGAGCAGACAACCTCAAGAGTGATGAGAATACAGGGAATCAGAAGCACACCGTCTTTTAAGTGGTAATTATCACCATTTTTTACTGAAGTTGCTGAAGTTTACTGAAGTGCACATCAAAAAAACGGTTTATTTTTGTTTGGTTTCCCTCAGAACAGAAAAACAGACACTGATGGGCTCAAACATGAAGAGAATTTGAAGTAAATATAAACTAAATTCCCAGATGGTTCAGTCTGAGGTTGTTTCCCCAGAAGTTTTCCAGTTTCTACAGAGACGGGCGGCGTGTGGATGTACATAATAAACACATTAGGATGCTTTAACACCACACCGGGACGCTGTGAGCCGAGAACGCGGTGACGAGGGACGCAGCAGAACTATTCAGAGAAGAGTCCAGAGCTTTAAAGACTTCACCAGCCAGAGACCACTCACAGCAACAGATGGCCTTAATGACCTCTGAGGCCTGGAGAGGATGTGTGTGAGGGGGGGAGGGGAGGGAAGGAGGGAGGAGGGAAAGGGGGGGGCGAGGCCCTGTTTTCTCACTCCAGATAATGACGGGACGTCCTGAACCGACTGCAGCTCCTTAGCCTCCTTATCTCTGGCTCCCCCTGAAGCAGCAGCGACTGTGTGTTTATCTCACTCTCCTGTGTGAAACCCCTTCGTCTTAAAGTTAAGGCGTTAGTTCAGGAGTTTCTGTTATTTAAGGGGTTCATTTGAAAAAGTGAGAGTAAAATCAGTAGTTTTACCCCTAAATCACCTTAATCTGTGGACTTTTACCTTTAATGTTCCTTTATTTCTTGTATGGGACATTACTAAGGCCAATTTAAGGGGTAAAATTAAGGGTCTAAATAAATGGGCGGGGCTAAACGAAAGCAGGCTCAATAGGCAGATATGATCAGTAAATCAGTGTGTTGGAACAGCTTCTCCTTATTCAGCTCCATGAACCTCCACCCGTTACGGCTGGAGTCTTTTGGGCAGACCGTGACGGAGCATGAAGGCGATGCTTCCAACATCAACAAACAAATATAGAGAGACCAGCTCCGAAACCTGAGGCCCAGTTCATCAGTCAGTCTGGAGCTGGAGAGGGGGAGCAGGGGGAGCGTTTTCTGAGGGGGAGATGTTCCCCTGTTATGTAACGTGGCTGGTCTGAAAAGCCATCATAATCCCCATCCACTGGGGCAGTTGGTAGCCTAGTGGTTAGGGCATTCGCCCTGTGATCAGAAAGTCCGGGTTCGATTCCCAAGACCGCTAGGCACCGCTGAGGTACCCTGAGCAAGGTACCGTCCCCACACACACTGCTCCCCAGGCGCTGTGTTCGTAGCTGCCCCCTGCTTCACTTGGTGAATGGGTTAAATGCAGAGTAAGAATTTCGTGTCCACTCGGCCCTTTTTGGGTCAGGAAGTTATAAAACCGTCCCAGAAATGCAACATGGTGAAAAGGGGGCCAGCAGAACACTTTCCCAGGCAAGGGACTCAACCCCAGAACAATCAGCAGCATCGTCATCATCACCATCATCAGGCTGGATCTGAGTTTTGCTGAGGACAGACATCATTCTCTGCCGGGAGGATGCTCTGAACCTCCGCCCACTGTTTCACTGCACCACACTGTGAATACGGCTTCAGTAAAACAGCTGGCAGCAATAAAGGTGACCTGGACGGAACGGAACCGTGATAAAGCCGGATCGGTCCGGCCCGGTCTTCCTAGACCCTTCTGACCTCTAGTGGATAGTCGTGGTACTGCACCCACATTTGAAGGTGAGACAAACACTGTTTTCTCACAATGGCTCTTTAAATTTAATGGAGCGTAATCAGACACACACACACACACACATCTTCAGAGGAGTAAAGCGCTTTACTGTGGATGAAAGATCCAGTTGCCTCCATCACCAGGAGATGCGACAGCCTGTCACTCGGAACCCAGAGGCTTTTCTCCAGCCTTTATAAAATCCATCCTTCTGGTGTACAGACACACACACACTTACTGTAGAGCTTCTGCACCCACACCTACTCTGAATTATGACTATACTCAGCATTACCAAGCTATAGGGAACATTATTATGTTTATCAGGATGATTAGAACCTGCCCAGGGCTCTGAGAGGGGCTCCAGGGCGCACCCTGCCATGTCTGGGACAGAGAGTGGGTGAATAGAGGATTGAACTGTAGTCATATCAGATTTCTTGGGGTTTTATTAATTGGTTTTATACAAAGTCCACGGCGATAGATGCCAGGTAAACAGGCCCTGGAGGAAGCTGGAGGACGTTTGCAGTTTTACGCTCGATAGTAAGAGTCTGAAGGTGGCTCCAGGCTCTGAGGCCTCAGAGAGCAGATTAAAGCCCCTGCTATAGAACAGAAGAATGAATGTGAGACAATGGACTCTAATAAAGTTTCTACGAAAGACAGTGCACTTAAAATAACCCTCAATTTACCCTGAAAACAGACCAAACCCCTTCATTTAAATTAAGTGGTCGTTAATTTGTGAAACCGACCCTTAATTTTACTGTAAATTACATATAAGGCCTGAGTGTGAAACCCCTTCATCTTAAATTTAAGGCCTTAATTCAGGAGGTTCTGTTATTTAAGGGGTAATTGTGAAAAGTAAGAGGTAAATTCAGTAGTTTTACCCCTTAATCTGTGCACTTTTCCCTTAAAGGGGACATATTATGCAAAACTCACATTACTTAAAAGCTATATGGGCTACAAAACATGTTCCTGAAGGTCTTTACACAGAATCACTCTCACATAAAGAGATTCTTCAGCTTTATTCTCCACAGTTTCAGGCCCTTTCAGAACCAGCCGCTTCAGGGCTCTGCCACTTTTATGCAAATAAGCTGTTGCTGGCCATGGCCACCCATCCCATGCTTAACCCACATGAAAAAGACAGAAAACAGAGGCGCTATCAGCTCTATATGCTGGAACCCGAGTCGGACCCAGAGCAAGATGAACTCAACATTTCCTGAGTGACTCTCCTATGTCTGTAGACACAGCGCTCGCCATCTTCTGCTACTCGTAACACCAGCAGATAAACATGGAGGATCTTCAATTAATCTAGTGGGTGGGGCTCAACAGGGGAGGAGCGGTTCTATGCAAATTTCCTCATCCTGACGTGAGAATAAGGGAACTGTCCAAACAGCTCATAGAAGCTCACGATTCCTGATACCAACATCTTTCAACTGACTCTCAGAAAACGGATGGATGTTTATTTTTTGTTTATAGGAGCAGTGGAGACTCAAATGGAAACACAAAAGGATACAAAAAGTGAGTCTTGTATAATATGTCCCCTTTAATGTTCTACAGTTTCCTGTATGAGGAGGTTAAGGTGAAAATTAAGGTGATTTTAGGGGTAAATGAGGGCGTTTGGTGGAGGTGGAGGTGGAGGAGGAGCACCTGGTCTGGGAAGAAGGTCAGAACTCACCCGGACAGCATCTCGAAAACCAGCACGCCCAGCGCCCACCAGTCCACAGCCAGGCCATGACCTTTGCCCTGGATGACCTCGGGGGCCAGGTACTCCGGGGTTCCGCACAACGTACATGTCCTGCACACACACACACATGCACACACACACACACACACACACACACACACACACACACACTTTAAATCAGTGTATTCTGGAGCCAGCTCTGATATTTCACACTGGTTTGCGATGCAGCACCAAGCCTGAGCATCGATTACAAATTATAATCAAGATTAATCACGTGGTTTTTCATGAGTAATTACGATTAATTGCATTGTTTTCTGTGAGTAATTACGATTAATCGTATTGTTTTCCATGAGCAATTACCATTACTTGCATTGTTTTTCTGTGAGTGGTTGCAATTAATCACATTGTTTTCTGCAAGTAATTGCAATTAATCGCATTGTTTTCTGTGAGTAATTACGATTAATCACATTGTTTTCTGTGAGTGTTTACGATTAATCATATTGTTATAAGCAAATTAAATTTGTTAAATATTGAATATTGTTAAAGTACTGCTTATGAACAAAAGTGCAATAACATTTGGTTTAAACACTTTAAACTAATAAGGAGCTTTTTAACAGCAGTGTTCCCTTTAACACAGTCACAGAGTTACAGCTCAAATATTTCTTATAGAAAAACAAGTTCCTCTCAGAGTCCAGAGCATTATAGCAGCTGGAAAGGGGACCGACTCCATATGGAAGTCTCTGTGTCTGAATAAAGTGTCGTTAAAGTACATGTTGTAATGTTCAGGCGTCCCATTACTTTTGGCCCATTTTGTCCATATCATATGTTCAAAAGTAATGGGACGCCTTGAAGCTGTGTCAATATATAAATGAGGCCTCGGGACGAAAAGTGGACTTTTTGGGTATCAGCTCTTTCAATGTCAATACCATCTATAAGAAACTGTACATATTTTTATTTAGATTATTGCTACTTAGATTAATGCTAACGCATTAATACCACCGTATTTTGATTTGCCATTCAATTTGCTGATTTCTCGAAACAACAGAACCTGGACTTGGTCCACTCTTCCCCTAAAGGCCTCAACTATGGACAGAAGTCTTGAGATACACCTCTAAATTGAATTCAGGGGCCCCTTTTTGCAAGTGGAGGACAATCTTAAAGCTCCAGCAGACAGTGACAGTCTGGACAGCACCATGTTTCAACTCTTTGTGATCCAGACCTTCACGTCCAACATCAGTGTCTGACCTCATAAATGCTCTACAGAAGAGGTCCCCAACCACCGGGCCGCGGACACAAATAATAAATATTTTATTGACTTTCAGAGTCTGAAAGATCCTTTGCTTTGACAAAACATTCGTCTCGGTCACGTGAAACGGTTCATCAAAAGTTTAGCCCTCAAGCTCGCAAACATGAGTAAAAAACAAACGTCCTTGAGGAGCTTCTTCAGGTTTTTATGCACTATGTTTTCATTTCTATGTGCACTCTCTATATCTACTGTATCTACGCTCTATATCTACTGTATCTACTGTGTAAAAACATCATACACCATCCTAACATCTCTCTCTCTCTCTCTCTCTGTCTCTGTCTCTATCTCTCTCTCTGGACCAGATTATGATGAACAGCTTGCTCTCCGGTGGGAGAGAGACTCCAGCCTGGAGTGGGTCTGCTGTTTCTGAAGTGCTCCTCTCTCTCTCTCTCTGTCTCTCTCTCTCTCTCTCACTCTCTCTCTGTCTCTCTCTCTGTCTCTTTCTCTGTCTGTCTCTCTCTCTCTTTCTCTCTCTCCCTCTCTCTCTCTGGTCTCAGGAGAGATCATTAAGTGCAGCACATGCTGTGCACAGCCAGAAGCTGCTCGAGAAAAACGCAGTGCTTTACTCTCCTGCTCTGCACCGTCCAGTACAGACACAAACATCATGTTTCTGTCTCACTTTTATACCTGAACACACTAATATCTGCACTGATCAGCCACAGCGTCCAGCTGGGGGAAGGGGTTGTTAGGCAGCGAGTGTTGGAAGCAGAAAGGTAGGGGAGCTCATGGATGTGAGATAGAACCAAACTGTGACGTCTGGAATTCTGGATCTCCAACACAGCAGGTCTGTAGGGGTTCCTGGTTTTCAGTGGTCAGAACCTACAAAAAGTGCCCCAAGGAAGGAGAACCCGTGAACCAGTGAACCAGTGTCAGGGTCCTGGACCCCGACACTGATAGTCGTGTGGAGCGAAGGTCTGAACCTACAGAAAATGTGCTTTAGGACAAACTGCTGCTATTCTGATAGAACTCACAGTGCAGCGCCCCCTGCTGTGTACAGGGCTGCAGACCGGTCAGAGTGCCCATGCTGACCCCTGTCCACCACCCAGCATCATGTGGACGGCTGGGTGTCTGTGCGTTGCTCATCTGAAGAAGAGATGGACCAGGATGCACCATGGGAAGAAGGCGGAGACAGTGTGATGCTCTGGTGATGTTCTGCTGGAGAACCTTTGGTCCTGCATTCACGTGGACTTTACTTTGGCACCTAAACACGGCGGACTAGGTTCCCCCTTCATAGAGACGCTGTTCCTAATAACAGTTCCTCTTTTGGCCTCCCCAGATCTCAATTGGACTGAGCATCTGATCACTCTGATCAATAGAGGCTCACCTCTCAGCTTCCAGCACTTAAAGGATCTGCTGAAACGTCTTGGTGCCGAACCACAGCAGCTTCAGAGACCTCGACAGGTCCGAGCTGTTTTGGGGGAACGAGGGGGATCTACAATATTTTAATGTTATGGATAATCTGTGTATGTATGTATGTGTGTGTGTGTGTGTGTGTGTGTGTGTGTGTGTGTTAAATTCAATGGTGATTTATATTTATTTAGTTACAGCAATAAATGAAAGCTGTACCGGATTCTGAATTCACGCCAGTACAGAGAAACATTATGTAACATCTTTACCAGAGGCAAACAATTCCTCATTATGTTAATGATATTCAGACTCTCTGTTCAGCCAAACCTCCCCACAGGCTCATCTGTATTCAGGCCGACTGCCCCTGCGCCACTGGAGCTCCTTCAGAGAGCCGCACTGCCCGGCACAGCCAGCAGGGGGTCTCACCTAACCACTCTGATCATTAACACAGCCTGAGCACGAGGGTTCCAGCTCTCTGAGTCTGGGTTCTACTCTGTGCTTCTGAAACGAACGACACAAACCAAACTGTTGAGGGAGGGAGGTTCACCTTTTCAGTTCCTCATCCTGTTCCTGGGAACGTTACTCTTTTGAGTTTTGGTTCCTATCAGTGGCTGTTTGTCATGCTCTGAGGAAGGCTCTTAGAATGTTCTCAACAGTTTGACCTCAAGAAAGAACCGCTCAGAAGAACCAGGACTCAAAAAGAGAACCTCTTTGAGAGCATGAGAAAGAACCGCTCAAAAGAACCAGGATTCAAAAGGAGAATCTGACTAAGAGAACGAGAAAGAACCACTCAAAAGAACCAGGACTCAAAAAGAGAGCCTGACTAAGAGCACGAGAAAGAACCGCTCAGAAGAACCAGGACTCAAAAGGAGAACCTGACTATGAGCACGAGAAAGAACTACTCAGAAGAACCAGGACTCAAAAATAGAACCTGACTAAGAGCACGAGAAAGAACTACTCAGAAGAACCAGGACTCAAAAGGAGAACCTGACTAAGAGCATGAGAAAGAACCACTCAGAAGAACCAGGACTCAAAAGTCTGGTTTGGGTCGTTTGTATCTGGTTTTTGTAAAAAACTGAGCTTGAATTCCCTGTTTTTGTAACATATTGTAACATCACAGCCCTGTAAATTAAAATCATGAGTCGAGGTTCATGAGGTTCTACTGCAGGCGTGTTGCTGAACGTGGGAACCAGGGAGATCTACTCCTACCTGTCCACGATTTTCTTGGCGAAGCCGAAGTCAGTGAGTTTGACGTGTCCTTCGCGGTCCAGCAGGATGTTCTCGGGCTTCAGGTCCCTGTAGACGATGTCCTTGGCGTGGAGGTACTCCAGAGCGCAGATGATTTCTGCCGAGAAGAAGACGGCCGTGTCGTTTCCGAACTTGCCGCGACTCCGCAGGTAGGTGAACAGCTCTCCGCCCGGCACGAACTCCATCAGCATGAACAGGCAGCGCTCGTCATGCCACGTCCAGAACCTGCAGGAACACAGGAACCACGCTGTAAAACATCTGAGGACTTCACTACAGCAGAGCCAGTACCATTCATAACACATACACATTTTTATGAAAGTGTAATTTCATTGTAATTTTTGATGTTTCTTAGTCTGGTTTTGCTGATTCAGAAAATCACATCAGTTTTTTTTCTCCCTTCAGTGGTTCTAGAGATAAAGTAAATCCTCTGTATATTTTTCATTATAAGGTTGTAATACTGCTATTATTTTCATATTAGTCTCACTGATGCGTGAGAGTCCGCAACCCTGTTATCTACATGTACAACAAACAACCAATAGATTAATATACAAAAAGTTATAAGAAGAACAGAAGACCGTTAGCTGTTTAGGTGATCAGACTAGTGGACGTGGTTTAGGATGCAGTATGACTTACTGTGAGCTGTAAAAATCAACTTAACTCCTTCATTAAGGTGATCAGACTAGTGGGTGTAGTTTAGGACGCAGTATGACTTGTTGTGAGCTGTAAAAATGAACTGAACTCCTTCATTAAGGTGATCAGACTAGTGGGCGTGTTTTAGGACGCAGTATGACTTACTGTGAGCTGTAAAATGAACTGAGCTCCTTCATTAAGGTGATCAGACCAGTGGGCGTGGTTTAGGATGCAGTATGACTTACTGTGAGCTGTAAAAATGAATGTGTTTTGGGTCCAGAGAAGTTCTAGAGATGTGTTTATGGTAAAGATGGGTTTCAGTAATTATTGACATCCAGAGTTTGTCTACAGAAGTGAGGGGAAGTCTGTTGACACATTTGATTCTTGGAGGTTTGTTTTATAATGAGCTTCAACAGTCTGTGGTTGTTTTTCTGTCAAATCATCTTTTCTGTAAAAGTAGGCACTTCTTAGTCACTTTCAATGGTCCCATCCTATCTGTTTTGTCTGAGGTCTGAATCTTTGAGGCATCGTTTTCCAGCCCCTCGTTATCAGTTTTCAACTCTTTCAAACAGCAGTCTGGGCTGAAAGTGGAAAGGGGCGGAGCTAAACTGGTATAGCCTGAATAAGTGTAGTGGTGTAGATTTTTTAGACATCTTAAAGACAAGACATGGTACGCTGGTGAGTAATACAGTAAGTTTACACTTCTTAACTTTTCCATTAGATTGGTGCTTTAAAGACAACTGACTTTCAAGGACACCTAGCATTGTACTCCTCGCTGTCCCAGAGGTCTGAGGTGACACTGCAGGGGGAAGATCTCATGAGCTATGTTCGAAAAATTCACTATGTAGGGCACTATGCAGTGATTCAACCATTTTGTAGTGTTGTTTGAAATTCCAGATGTCAATTTCATCCGCTAGTTAGTGCACTACAAAATCACCCAATAGTTAGTGCACTACAAAATCACCCAATAGTTAGTGCACTACAAAATCCCCCACTAGTTGGTGCACTACAAAATCCTCCACTAGTTAGTGCACTACAAAATCGCACACTAGTTAGTGCACTACAAAATCCTCCACTAGTTAGTGCACTACAAAATCACCCACTAGTTAGTGCACTACAAAATCACCCACTAGTTAGTGCACTACAAAATCACCCATTAGTTAGTGCACTACAAAATCACCCACTAGTTAGTGCACTACACAATCACCCACTAGTTAGTGCACTACACAATCACCCACTAGTTAGTGCACTACAATATCACCCACTAGTTGGTGCACTACAAAATCAGACACTAGTTGGTGCACTACAAAATCACCCACTAGTTAGTGCACTACAAAATCACCCACTAGTTGGTGCACTACAAAATCACCCACTAGTTAGTGCCCTCCAAAATTGCCGCGCGACATCCAGACACTGTTCACTACATGGGGAGGAAAGGAGTGGGTGTCAACAATTTCTGGAAAGTTTTCAAGCTGGAAATCATCTACAGCAGGTGGGATGTTAACATTAGCTGCTAGGTGCTATCACAGTATTTACCATCGGCATTTGGTTACGTCTGATGAGCAAAATACCTCTGAGATGCTCTGATAGCATCACGTCTCAGCAGCAGCGTATTAATTTTGATAATATCAAGTATTATCAAAATTAAAGCTTGAATTGGATTCATATCTCTGGAAAGTTAGCATGCTAAGATAGCTACTGAAAAAGCTTTAGGGAAAAAAATCTTGCCGCAATTTAAAAACTTTCGGTTATGCTGTATTATAGATAGTGTGTGCATGGACAGGCGTAACTTGTATAGCCACAATTTATGTGCATTTAAATGTAAACTGTTAGCATAATAAACGCTGCAATCGCCATCATGCTAGTAGCTACTCCAGTACTGCCGAAAAACTAGATATGCATAGATTTTAAACGTTGCTGATTATTACAGTTAACATGAGTAGAAAAATATATTGAAGGGAATAAAAATAAAAAAATAACTAAACATCGCCTCCCCTTGTTCACTAGTTAACCCACCTATATAGTAAAAACTAGGTAGTGAATGAGTGAGCGAGTGAACGAGTCTCGTGCTCTATAGATTCCTGAGGTGCTTCCTGCAATTCTCTCTCTCCACCACTGTCCTCACTGAGCTCAGCTTCATACCCCCCCACCCCCACCCAGACGGGCGGCAAACTGGAGCTACGGAGGCTCTGTAACACATCTGGCAACCATAAACATGGAGGATATGCAACACCTGGATGCGTCTGGGCATCACAGATGGTCCTGCATGCTTCACCTGATGTGGGTGAAGATGGAACTCAGAGTCTGTTCTTTAATCTCATGGGCACACACACACACTCAAACAACCACACACACACACACACACACACACATACACACATACATACATACATACATACACACACACACACACACTCACATACACTCACACACACACATACACTCACACACACATACATTCATATACACATACATACATACACACACACACACACACACACACACACACACACATAAATACTAATGCTATAGGATAGTTCACAAAAAAATCTGTGTTGAGATGAGGATTAAATGGATCAAAATTATCTCTGGATCAGGATTATATCTGGATCAGGATTATCTCTCGATCAGGATTATATCTGGATCAGGATTATATCTGGATCAGGATTATATCTGGATCAGGATTGTGTCTGGATCAGGAT
>JBBPDC010161642.1:0-37932 GCA_037974485.1 Hemigrammopetersius urotaenia | reverse complement strand
TAATTTATGTTGTAATGGTTATAAGATGTATAATGTGGCGGGGTTTATAACTTTGACATGATGACGTTAGGACTCGATGGATCCGGTTCAATCGAGACCTCAGATTCGTGATTCGTGAGTTATTTAATGGATCCGGGTGATTCACCCGGATGAGTCGTGAATCGCTCAGCTCTACTTTACACAAACCTGCAGTGGACATATGCCTCTTACCTGTTGACTTAGTCACTCTGTATCACTGTGTAACACAGTGCTGTAATACTGCAGAACGGCATCTCTTGGTTGTCTGTTCCAACCAACAAAAAAATCTCTGTCCTCATTTTTGTAGACATCTGCATGATCTGCATTTCTTCTAAAGTGGAATTTGTTCCCCTCCTTTGCTGCAGTAAAAGCCTCTGCTCTTGTGGGAGGAATTTACAGAAGAACATGTTAGAACTTTCAGTTATAAGGGCACTAGTGAAGTCAGGTACTGATGTTTGATGATAAGTTCTGGATCATAAACCCCACTCTATCTCATCCCACTCTAGAAAACGTAGTACCACTACTTCACAACTCTTATGTCACACTTGGCACAAGGTGACCTTAGACTCATTCGCAGCTGCTCCAAAGCATTCAATGGCCAGTGCTTTTATATGAAGACTTAACAAGCTATCCGTGTAACTGAAAGCTTGTATTAACAACGGGGGCTCCTTAAATGTGCTGAAGCTGCCAGGATACCTTTGAACATGTGATGTATGATGTATTAGTCCAGAGAAAGAAGTTGCTTCTGAAGAATAAATCAGTCGAAGCGCATTACTGTTTAATGTCGGATGTCAAAACATCTCATGTTCATTTTTATCTCTATCATTCCTACATTTGGTTTGGTCAGAGGAATCTTCCTGTTGTGTTCTGTGGAAAATATCCACCTCTGCCCGCAAAGCTCCGTTACCCATTTCAGCAAATGATATAAATATTTGCACATGGTCACACAAACACACACACACACACACAGCTCAGCATTATGCATTCAGGACATCTCCATGGAAGGTCTAGCACAGATTTTTCCACATATACATGCAGCAGAAAGAGCATGTGCAAACGTATTTAATTATTTAATTATTCAATTTAAATGTAAATTTCTGCTCGGTGGATTGTGCACTGAGGGGAAAGACAGGAAAGAATGATGAGACACACTGATACTGTGTGTGTGTGTGTGTGTGTGTGTGTGCGTGTGTGTGTGTGTGTGTGCATTAGAGTGCTTTCAGATTGTCACTGCGCATCTTGCGAGCCTCATTATGTTTGAGAATATGATTGTATTTGTTCTTCTATATGGAATTGCTATCTTTTATTGCATTACAACTAGAACATAATTATAGCTATACAAAGCAATCCTAAATACACACATTCTGGCTCATTGAGTGCTGTCAGTGTATTACATGCAGTGGCTGAGCTGGTTGAGAGAAAGAAGAAGAGTGATCTTATTGTTTACTGGACAGCAGTAAATTATGTCTGATTAGAGGGGTTGGAAAAATAAAATGTCACCTGAAATGTATCTGGTTCTACTGTTTCACTTGTGCTGGAATTCACATGTATCTGGACTCTCCAGCACCTCAGCTCACCTGGGCTTAAACTCACCTGTATCCTGACTCATTCACTCCCTGACCCTGACCCTTTCACACTTTACTCTTGTGCAATATTATATGTATAATACCATATTATCAATCCTAGAAGGTTTACATCCCTTTACCACTTTACGGTTGCACTGCTGTATTGGCTAGTTTCTGTATTGCCTCAAACACTTTGTTTAATGCTACTAACTGTGCAATAATTACACTCATGGTGCAACACTAGTCATTCTGGAAGGTGTACATACCGTCCACACTACACTATTACATACCCTAGCTTTACACTGTTGTGGTGTCTATTTATTGTGCTGTCTGTATAGTTTCTGGTGTAATTTGCACTATGCTGAATGTTGAAGTGTTGCTATCTGTTGCATCACAGTCTGTGGAGAAATGTTGTCTCATCACAATATGTACGTGTTCAGAGCTGCTGATGACAGTAAAGTAACTCTGAACCTTAATTTAGAACAAGACTTTCCTGTCTGGACGTCATTTGTGTCTGGACTCACTTATGCTTTCACTCACCTGTGCTGAGACTTAATATATCTATGATGGGACTCACCTATGCTTGGACACAGGTGAGTTCCATCATAGACTCACTTGTAGAAAGACTCACCTGCACTGCAACTCGCATAATAGAACTACTCTCTGCTCACCATGTACTTGGACACATGCTCAAGAAATTCATCCGTGTCTGAACTCATGTGTACTATGACTCACCTCTGTCTGGACTGACCTTTATTGAAACTCCTTTGTATCGTACCTGTGGAGTCATCTTTGCAGAAACTCACCTGTGCCTAAAGTCACCTGTGCAGAAACACATCTGCACAGACTCACCTATATAAGGACTTCTGTATCAAACATTCATTGAATCCTGTACATGAATAAGACAAGCTGAATCTTTCTCTAGAATTTCTATGCATACCTCCATCACAGACATCCGTCTGTGCTCTTGATTTCTCATGGGCTACACACATATGTAAACATGAGGGAGGAGAAAAGAAAGCAGCAATCTACTTCACAGGAGGAGACTGAAGATCCTTCCAACCCGGAAGCTGTTGAACATTAAAAAAATACCCATTTTGAATCCACACTCATTATTCAGTCCATCCACCGGGTGCTCCACCTAGAGCAGAAAGGTGGAATACAAATGGAATCTAAAGAGCGATATCTCTAGACTAGCGCATACATATTACAAGACTCTCCAGCTGTCCAAAGCCGAACACCATTCTCTGCCCCTTCTTCACCATAAACAACAAATCATGCATGGGAATACCAATGAGCTTCCATAAAAAACCAAATCCTCATTCACAACCACAGCGCTTCAGTCTCCAAAGCCTCGCACCCAGGAGTCCAAGCAAAACAAAACAGCCCAACCAGACAAACCTGGTGCTGAATATTGAAACCCCAGTGCCCTTGAATATGCATGCGTGAAAGGCAATGTTGAAGTGATACACAAATTTCTCCCAAATGAGTCAAAGTTTGTTTCAGCTCTCACAGTGATTGGTCAAATTCAAGCTTCACAAAGCCTCATCCACTATTTTGAAACGCGTCAGAAAAAGGAAGAATGTCAATGTGGATTGGTCAAAACAAAAAACACAAAACAGAAATATTCTAAAACATTTTGTGTACGCAAAATCAATTGATACACACTTTATTTTTATAATCTGGTTTCATTTTTATAATCTGTAATGAGCTTCCTATCTGCAACTAATTAAATTCCTAAAATCTTTGCCTTATACTCGGACTACCATCCTGTGTGTAACTTGTATAATCAGTTCCTCCACCAGATCTTTCCCAGTCTTTCCTGCCAGTCACTGCTATATTCCACAGATCTTTCCTCTGTATGATCCCAGTGCCTCTGTCCCATCCCTCTTGTAAACTTGTCCTATTTGTATCCTTACTGTGGTGCAGCACAGAGGAGGATGGGTTCCCCTCTTGGTTCCTCTTACTGGTTCTCAATTTCTTACTGGTTCTCAATTTCTTACTGGTTCTCAATTTGAACAATTTCCTCTGATTCTGATTCTGATTCTGGATTCTCCCTCCTGCTCTTTGGGACTCTCCTGATACTCTGCCTTGGCAGCTCTCATTAGAGGGCCACAATATTTGAAAGTTATTGTAAGAAAAGGCCAAGCAACTAAACCTGAACAAAAACCACTGAACTAACATAAGATCCAAACTCTTAATAAACATCAGACTGGATTAGGCTTGGGGGGAGCAGATGACATTTTTTTTGTATGAAACGAAAATAGTCTTTAATGAACCTACTGTAAGGCTGAAGAAATAACCTGACATGAGCAATTGGATCCCATTCTCTCTCTCTCTCTCTCTCTCTCTCTCACACACACACACATACACACACACACACACACACACACTGCCTTTTTGTTGGTGTACCTTTTGTCTGTAATAGCTGAATTTATATTTTACTTGGATAAACAGCGTTAGGTCTGAAACTGTGTTGTGTTTTTTTTATTCTCAGACAAGGCTTTGATCTCGGTTTTCCAGCAATTAATATTCATTGTTTGGTCGCCTTGTCAACCTCTATGTGTCCCTTCATGAAAGCAGTTTGTTTTCTTAATTGCTTTTCTGAATAAACATGGCAGTCGATTGGCTCCAATACAGCAGGTGCTGAGGGCTGTAGCCTGACAGGAGGGATGATGTACAGACATAAGCTCTTTGACTGGCAGCATGAAGCTGAGGTAAGAGTGTTAAGTCTTCTGTCATTTTCTCTTTGGTATCAGAGATTTCCCTCCTGAGAAATCCTCTCTACCTGGGGCTGCTCCAGAACCAGGCACACAGTAAATGGCACTCATTGTGAGGGACAAGTCGATGGTGTCTCAACATCTGAGCCTAGATCTGTGAAACAAATTTTGGTTTGCTTTAGCTGCAGCTGGATTTGCATTGAGTAGGTTATATCTGGAACTGTGATTTTCATTGTGTTAGCTGTTTATAAATAGGACTCCTTAGCTAATTGTAGAAATATGGATTAGCCCGCTCTTAGCATTGTATTTAGTGATAGAAGATGATAGAAGGGTAAAACTGAGAAAAGGCTCAAGTTGTTTACGTCTATGTTGTTGTTGCCTTGCAGTTAGTTTCAGTTTTTTGCCTTCGGTCTTTCAGTTTCAGTCTTTAGTTCGTAGTTTGCCATAAGGCCCAATACCAAAGAGACACCATAAACCACTGAAGTCATGTGTTATTTTGTAGGTCACTGTTTTACAAGAGCAGCGATTTTTTGTTGCTATCGCATTACCTATGATAAGATTCATGTTAGATTAAAGTCACGTAGCTTGCCTGGGTTATGGATTTGGTCATGATTAGCTTTTAAATCACCTTGTTTAAAAACTGATCCAGGGTTGGTCAGAGTTAAGTTCTAATGTACAAAATAATGGAATCATTAATTAAATTATAATGGTAAATTATGTGATTTCAGTTTTGTGTTAGAATGTGGCAATGTTTATACATTTTTATGAATTCTAATCATTAGTTTAGCAAAAAAAGTGGGGAAAGTATTTTCTTTTTAAAAATGCAGTGTTTCACAGTAGAGGTGGCTTGCTTTGGATAAGAAGCTCCTTTCCATCTCCACAATCCATGGAGTCTTCATAAGACTTTGTACCTGAACTTTAAAGCCTTTTAAATACACTGTGTACAATTTTAAATGTCCAAGCAATCTTGTTACGAATAGAAAATCCCCAAAGGCTCTTCTGTATCAAACACATTTGTTCCAAAGCACCTTGTAGGTTGAACAGCAGGGGCCACTGTTGAATCAGAACCCTTCTATACCCCTGCATCCCAACAAGAAGAAGGTAAAAAAAAAAACCCAGCAACATAAAGAAAAACCAACAAGGGTAGATATATGGTGGCTGAGAGGGAAAAGATAATTCAGTATCTGGGTCATGTGAAATTGTCTGAACTTGGTGGCCAGGGAAAATATTTGTAGAGTTGGTGTGGATGGCCTGTGAGGTGAGTGGGCCTGAATGGATGAGAAACTGGGCTTAAAGGTCTATTAATAACCCAAGGTGCATCATAACCAGAAACGTTCACCATATTTGTGATTTCTCTGAAGTGAAGTGAAGTCACAACAGGAGAGCAAAGTAAGTGAAAGATGTTTTAATGAGTCAGTCCTTAACTGTGTTCAGCCCTTTTAAACTAACTATCTGCCTTTTAACTTCTCCTCTCCTTTTATAAAATGATGTCTTGGTGTGTTACCTCTTTTACTTTGGTGTGTTAAGAACCCAAATCCAAAGCCAGATCTTCATAGGTAGCTTTTTTATTTTGCTTGTGTGGCCTTTTATTGTTGCTCTGAACCAAATCAATAACAAGCATCCCTATAGCGATGTGTATTGAATAGTTGTTCCTATTATCAGGTCTTGTCATTCCATGAACATGATTCGTTTGGAATTGGACTACTATTGCTAAGGGAGTTTGGGGATTTGCCAATTACAGAAGACCACTTTCTCCATAATTGTCATTGTCAGACAGCAAAAGCTTGATCAAAATGCTGAATCTAATTTCCATCATTTAAGGTACAGAACCTCCCCAGGTAAAAGTAATCCAGCTTTAGTGATCAAACCCTTTGGCAATTAAAAAAAAAACTCCCATTTTATCAGTGTGTTAAGTAATCACTTGGCTCGGGATATTCTGAAAAAAACATATTTTGGGAAAGATACCAGTACTGTAACCAGCATCAATATCAAATGGCAGCTGGCACAAAAATATTGTATCACTGGAAATAATGTGATTAGCAATTATTCTCTATTTAAAAACAATTTATTGTTTTTTAAATAGAAAATAAAATAAAACAAAACAGAATACGATAATGGGAGAGATAGAGGAAATCAAAGGAAATCAGAGGAAAATGTTAAACATCAATTAGTACCTTAACAACAGCTGTTTCTTTACTATAATGTTGACTGAAACCTGAATGATAGTCATAAAAGAAACCATTTGTGTCCAGGTAGTTACAGATTTGATTAAAAACTATGTTCTCCATAGTCTTGCCTATGAAGTAAACATTAGAGAGAGGTCTATAACTGTTAAGAGCAGAAGCGTCTACATTGTGTTTCTTTAAGAGTGAGTTTAATAACTGCAGTTTTCTAGTGTTGGAAAAATGAGTTCAGTGACCCATTCACAATATACCATATACTGCGCTATGCTACTGAATACACTTTTAAAAAGGCTAGTTGGTAGAAGGTCAAGGGAGCATGTAAACGGTTTAAGATGAAGCAAGAGTTCTAACATCTATGAGATCAAACTTGGACTTGATAGGCATGTTATTTCTGTGGGTAGAAATAAAGTTACCTGAGTGTATAGATCCAAAGTTATGTCTAATACTTTCAATTTTGTGATTAAAAAAAGATTTGTTGCATTTTGAAACTAAGGAACTCTGAAGGTAAGAGCACCTGGGGATTTGTTCACTTCTCTACTGTGTAAAGAGAGTATGAGTGTTCTTAGTGTTTCTGTTAATGATATTAGAGATAATGCTGTTGGTATATATTATGAATAAATTCCAGTTACCCTTTTAGACAATTGATTGCAAAGGTTTAACTCATACTTTGCATGCATGTTGCTTGCTGATTTAATACTAGAAAACAAGAAACAGGGGTATATATACTAACTATGGAATAGGAAACACCTGGGCTGGGGATGACACAGGAACAAGACACAGGTGGAAACACTCAGGAGGATGCAGGTATATACATGGTAAATAAATGCAAAAGTACATGGAACAAGGAGGACGCAAACAACGGCATAGACAAGAAAACAGGAAAAGACAGGGAGAGCAATATGTATACAATTTCCCAATTAAGATAAACAAGTTTAGTAACCCAACAGCCAGGCCATGTTTACTGTGTGAAGTTTGCTTCTTTACTTTTGTAACTGAGTTACAAGGCTTCTTTTTGCTGATTTTCACTTGATTTGATCATTACTATTCCACATTTCTCTCCTGCCATATTTGCCATTCAAATGTTACAGGCCTGTTTCACCTCTGCTAGCTTATGTAGATGTAACAGGCAAGAATGTTGAAGTACTTTTAATTCGTTCCTGTCTGCAGTCTTGTTCGTGTCACAGTGATCAGAGCCTGCCATCTCAAGGTTATGTAAGATATCATACATTCAAGAAAAAAAACGTCTGTAATGTACTGCTGCTGTGCAATCAAAGCTAGTGAGAGAGATGCTGTTAGATGTAGGCGAAGCAGGAGAAAGCAGAGCTTCAAATCTATGCTCTCTGATGATGAAGCAATGAAAAAGAAAAGTACCAGATAAAATGCAACAGAACACATATTTTTACAAGTCTTTCCTCCACAGCAATGTAAAGCTTACAGCACCCTGCAGAATTTAGACAGCAGCAACTGTTTTTGGTAGAGAATTCAGTAATGCAGTGCAGAGATTTCTCCCATACCCATATGTCATTGATCAATACTTGTAAGGTGTCTGAAGTTACAATTAACAGGTAATAAAGGCTTATTAGTATTGTGATTAGCCTGTGTAAATGATGACACACTCTACCTAAACCATGTCGAATTGCAGCAATGTGATGTCAAATAGACTTATGTGATTTGGGAGATGGTATGACATACCATTCTCTATAAACATGGACCAAATTGAATGCCATAGCTTAAAACAGCAGCAGTTGCCTTGAAGTCTTTGGACCAAATTCAGGCGTCGAGTTGCTACTGCTTTTGTAAGATATGCCGTGTAATTATGTAATTCAGCATCAAATATGTCTTGGATCTAATACAGCTGGCTCTAATACAGCTAATAACTGATACATCTAATTCACTGTGGTGGTGCACTAATGTAATGTTGCTCTAGATGCAAATTCCCCCATATATGAAGTATTTAGCCTGACACGGCCAATCTGATGAGACACAATTTAGATGCAATCAAGACCAAAGACGTTCTGCATAAAGGAATGTACAAAGCACTACATGCTCAGACTTGTTCAAAAGACCAGACTTTTCATATCATAAACCCAATGAATATGTGTATAAAATGCACTAGCTGTCAAGTTCATGGCCTCTTCTTTTGAAAAGTCTATATAATGTTTGATTTTCACTGTAACTCTTTTCAGTTAAGTAAGAAAAATGCATCCTGATGCAGTATGTGCTAATGCTAAAGTAACACTCAGTTCATTAAAAGTGCTACCAGTGGTATGAATAGCGAGTTTTGACCTTAAGTTTTGTTTTGTTAAAAGTGCGTATTGAAACTCTTTTTGTGATTTAACCAACTGAAAGGTTTGAACACTGATTCTGACATCACAACCAGTGGATAAAACATAGGGACCAAAGAACTTTGGTCCATGGTTACCTCACTTTTAAAAAGCTTCTTGTTTTATATGTTAAGGAGTAAGACTGGACATGACTGTAACTTTAACCTTGGAAATGAAAGGTACATCAATATGTATATTGTAGGGACACAACATGTATATTGTGTCCCTGCTATTTTGCACACTATTTTTGCTATATTTGCATGCTATTTTGTATTCTTCTATCTCTATATAATTCTGTTTATTACCTGTGTCTTGTCTTGTCACTGTCACCTTGTTGCACTGTAGAGTTCTGTCACTAAAACAAATTCCTCGTATGTGTGAACATACCTGGCAATAAAAGCCGATTCTGATTCTGATTCTGATCAACTATAATTGAATTCACACTTGCTGAGATACTGAAGCCCTTTCTATACAACAACCTATAGAAGTCCAAGTCCAAGATCACTGATAGAAGCTCTCTCGCTTCATCCTAGCAGCCCCTCAATTGGTTCACACACTGCTGTTGGGTGTGATTAGTGTGCAGATTCGTCTCAATGGCAACCACTTGATGAATGGAGCCCTTCGCCAACAGCCGTCATTGATGGATGGCCTTGTGTGTGGGTGATGGTCTCTCGTGTCTCTTTTTCCTCCATCCGTCCATGATTAGACTCATCCACATTTCACTCCACAGTGGTTCAGACCAGTGGTTCCCAACCTTGGTACTGAAGTAGCCCTGTCTCTGTGCTAACACATTTACTTCACCTCAGCAAGGGCATGTTACAGAAATTATCTGATTATTAAGTTAGAGCAGTAGAATACTTCAATATGCTGGACAGGGCGCTCCAGGACCGCTTCTTTAGACAAGAGATAAATAATATATAACATATATAACAACTTCACCATATTCTTAATTTGGCTTTGTAAAAGTGCTCTGCATGATGATTTACCACATTTTCTCTAAGAGACTCTTCAATTCTTTATTCCAGGGTAGTTTCATCACACATCCACAGAGGCTCCCATGCTGCTTTATGTTTATCGTACACTAAGATATCGGCAACTCATCAGTTAAACTCAGCCGTCTACAGTGCATAGGTGGATCTTGTGGTCAACTGAGTAGTGACAATACAGGGGCCTCTCAGGGGCAAATCAGATTTGAAGTGCCGTTGTCTTGACACTAGTTAATTGACTCATTTCCAGCTCTTCGTCTTTTGGGTCTGTACAGATGCATAAATATCACATATGGTGGTGGTGGGGGGGTAATAATGGGAAAGATTATCATGTTTACGAATTGTTGACAAGAATTGCGTTTATAAGTGTTCATTTCTTAAACAGAAAAAATATTTAACACAATAAACTAATGGTAATCCACAGCATAAGTAATTTGCATTTGTGTTAACTACGTTTGGTTGAAATGGAAAGTATGAAAAAGGTGGATATTCAGTGTTTTTAGCTGAAAAGACGCCCAGTTTGCCATCCAGTGAAAATGACTCAGAGCAGCGTGAGAGTAAGTACAGTTATAACCCCCTGACAGCTCCTACCCATCTTCACCCTAACTGTGTATGGATGAGGGACATATACTTGGTCTCTGTATATACCCTGTGAAATGCGGCCCTTTTGTGGAGACTGATTTAGAAAAATTGTGCTACAGTGCTGTGTATACAGGTCGCCAGGAGCAAGCAGTTACCTGTCCTGTGCCTATTAACACAGGGTCTTATACATAACAATAATCCCCAACATACTCTAGTACTTTGGCACTACTGAGTAGCATGAGTATCATTCCCTGTTAGTCACAGTTGTGACTTTTAACATCACTTTGTGTCACATGGGGCTGACTGCATACTTTTTCTTTGGAGTACACTTTTAAAAAATGGTAAGATCCTGGTAAGAATCCGTAAGGTATAACCAACATACATGTAGCAATGTACAAGGTTCAAAAGCATACCCTCAGTTGGTTTTAAAATGATGCTATATTCACTTTCCTAGTGAAAGAGGTACATTCTTAGCTTTTCAAATAAATCGAGAGGAATATGTTACACTTCTATTCTCTAACTAAAAGGTATTGGAGATGTGCCCTCATCACAGCGACAGCATCTGTGGCCTTCAAAGTATATTTTTGCAGCACAGTGTATTCTACCAAGTAACGCTGATAACATTTGTTGCTTTCTTAGTACTTTCATTCCCTTTCTGATGAAACCAAGGTCTCTACCAGTGGCATTGATAGAAATGGATAGAGAGTACAATGGATAACCGTTGTCTGGCACACAGCTGGTTGGGGAAAGATTGAGTCTGGGACATCAGTGTGACAATAAAATGTTTTTTCTTTAAACCGTGGGTTATTTCTCTTACCATTATAAATTGCTTAATATGTAAAATGGAAATAATATGTAAAAAAATGAAGATTAGAACATTCATTTAGTTAGAAGTATAATATGCATTTAAAAACAAAAAAAGTACATTGCAATACTGTCATGGCCTACGCACAATATGTAATGAAACTGTACTAGGGGTTCTCTGATGTCACCCAACCCTACTCTGATTAGGTTATTTGAAATTCCATTCTGAAATATGTCATGACTGCCTTAAATCTAAGGGCTGAAAACTGTTAAACTCATATATTTGTGGGCAACATATGGTCTAGCTGACAGAGCAGAAGGAAAACTTTTCCTCTGTTTTTGTCCTGCAGTTCTGTGTGTTCTGTGTGTCTCACTGAAACAGTGTCCCGAATGCAGGCAGCACTAAGTGCTGATTGTGCCTCAATCATAAGCTGTAAAAGCTCTAAATATAGGCCTAAATCTCTCCAGGAGCCAACACAGTGCACAGAGACAACATACTCTTTCACTGTAAGACTGCAGCTCAGCAAAGCTTTAATGTAGCACTGAAGGCGTCAGTTTAGACCTATATTTAAGGTGGCAGAATGTCATTTGGATAGAGGGTCTTGTTTTCATTAAACATATCATATCATATACTGTGGAATTCTACCATTTCTGACAATTATTCACACATTTTATGAGACCAAGCTGGAAAACTCAATTTGAAGGCACCCTTACATGTTCAACCTCTATAGAAAGAAGCTGCCTTTGAGTTACGTAATTAGCTCTGGAATTAAGCAGCTTTCTGTGTCACGAACAGTTTCTGTCTTTTACATCAAAAAGAGTAACATGAACGTTTAGAAGTCTGGAACCATTACCCTCATGTTACTATTCTATTTCAGAGTAATTATATTAAAACATCAAGCCACAAAAGGCAGTGTGATACTGTGATTTAATTATGGGTAAGATGTGTTCCTAAAACCTAAAATCCTTGGTGCAATCACTCTAACACCTGACCTCTTATTAGTTTTATAAAGTGACAAAGTAGTCATAAAATATACAAACTTGCAATGAAAAATGAATCAAAATAAACTATTTTTTCCAGCAAACATTGTAGTTCAATTAGAGAATGCCTATGTTGCCAGGTAACCATAGCCTGCTGAGGGAGTGCAAGTTTTTCATTTTGTCATTTAATGAGGTGGTAGCATGGTAGGGAACCATTTCTGGGTTTGATTTCCAGCTGTGTGGCCTCTTTGTGGAGTTTGCATGTTCACTCTGTTTCTGCATGCGTTTCTGGATTCCTCCCACAGTCCAACAGGTGAATTGGAGATGCTAAATTACCCTTGGGAATTACTCTGTGTGTAAACGTGTTTTTGTCTGTGTCTGCCCAGTGACTGGTAACACGTTCAGGTTGTTTCTCTGCCTGGCATCCTGTGAGTGCTAGGATAAACTCCAGTATCTGTGATGGTCCTTTTTAGGATAAGAGGCTTGAAGGATGAAAATAAAATAATGAAAACATTATAATGCAACAGTGGTTAATATGGAGCCTTTGCCTTATAACTAGTTTTTTCTCACTAAATGACTACTGCAACAACGATGCTAATTTCCACTACAACATCTATGCAATTTTAAGCCAAACTGTGACGCACAGTGGATTTAAATCTATATAAAGTAAATTTAACCGAAATTACAGACATTAAAGATATTTAAGATTCATATTAACTTTTTGCCTTGCAGTTTTACAGTAAATGGAAATACTGACTGTTAAAGGGGGTGTGATTTAGCCCATTAACTATCTGTTAGCCTGTTTAGACTGCTATCTTTAATCTTGATTGCTAAAAAATTGTTAAAGTTGTTAACCCCTTATCTGTTTCAAACTAAACTGCGTACTTGCTTCATCTATAAATACACCTCACATCATATTTTAAATTAAACTGTAATAAAACTCAATTGTCAAGTTAATTACATTTACATTCAGTTTACATTATTTATTAAAAGGTTTGAACTTGCCTTTCCTGTTTTCTGTTTGTCTTAATGTAAAATAATAATATTAAAAAACACTAGTTGTTTAGTGAGATACAGGCTTTCTATAGCTGGTGTAAATCTGTCTTTTCATTATAAATGCTATAATGTATAGTGATATTCTCCAAAGCCTATTATAAAGTAATATATCATTCCACCCCTGTATTGGTTAACATTTCCCTCATACTGATGCTTTCATGTTGCTCCATCCAACCCATTTCCGAATATATACGTATCTATGTGTGTGTCATCAGCTAATAGCAGGGCAGATGGTGGAAAAGTAAACATGATGAATACACCACACACACACACACACACACACACACACACACACACACACACACACACACACACACACACACACACACACACATCCACATGTCATTTACTGCTTTCCTCAGTCCATCGACAAGCTGGAGCAAACACTCTTTCTCTCAATCATCCGGCTGAATGCGATTTCATCAACAGACTAAAGTGTCTCTCCAGCAAACGTCGGCTAAGACAGATATGACTGCCTGCTCCCAGCTCCGCTGGCTATTACTATCCGAAATGATACGGAGGAGCCAGCGTCGACTCCAATCTGCCCTGGCCAGTTTGAGCAGCTTCGCTTCAGCAGCACCGCTGAGGCCATCAAGCTCCTCCACTTTATTTCTGGATTACTCTAAAGTGCTTGGAAATTATGCCTGTCATAATCATTACATCATGTTGCCTAGTGATTCACCACAGTCCCTGCGGCAACGGCACTGCTGGGACTGATGTGTTCAGTTTAGTAAAGTGCATTATGGGAGAACGGAACTTGACGAACTTTAGGTGTAATGACCCACTTATACACACGCGCGTGCACAAACTTAAAAAAAACCCAGCATGTCATTTGTTTATTTATTTATTAATCTTAGAGTAAGCCCAACTGTAGTGTCTGGGTCAAACAAAATCCCTGGAGAACTTCACAGAGCCATAAGTGAGCTTGAAAATTCACATCCAGGTAGACTGTTCCTAGAGATTTCAACCATGCAGTTCTCAAGAAAGAACTCACTAAATTCCACCCGTGTGGGAACTTTGCAACAAGTGGGGCCAACATGCTGGACATCGCTGGCCCAAGAAGTGTCCCAAGAAGTTATCTCTGCTCTTCAGGCCTGTACTGAGCATACTGACTGGGATATGAGTAGGGAGGCTACAACACACAGCAGCTCTGCCAAGCTGAAAGAGAACACAGTGTCACTGATCGGCAAAAAGCAAGCGTATTGATAATGTTACAATCTCCAAGACAGAACAGAAGACCAAATGCCCCAACCAGAAGCCATGCATGACTGTGGAGGTGTAACTCTGCCCAAGACAATGACAATCACATCCATCTACACCTGCCTGTGATGACAACCACACCACATTCACCTGCCTGTGATAGTGAGATCTCCCTTCCAGATGTACTGAATGAATTTAATGCATGAATGGCTAGGCAGTGAGGAAAACCAGGTACTCTCTCTGACCAGGGCTAATGTGAGGAGAACACTGCTCACACACAGAAAGTTGTTGGATCAGACAACATACCTGACTCAGTGCTCAGAGGATGTGCAGACCATATGGTGAATACTCCCACAGTATCTCACCAATGTCATAACAACATGCCTCAAAGAGAAAACTATCACCATGAATCTTTGGTGTTTAGCCTCAAGCACTAATCTCCTGCTGCAGTATTTCCCATTACTATGAATGCCTCTAGAGCCAAATAAGGAACCAGCTGTCATCATCACTTGATTGTTTTAACCATTCAACAGATCATGCAATAACAACCACCCTTCACTTGGCCTTAAACCATCTAGATAAAAAGTGAAAGTGACCTCTACATTTAACCCATTCACCGAGTGAAGCAGTGGGCAGCCAGGAACACAGTGTGTGGAGACCGTACCTTGCTCAAGGGAACCTCAGAGGTGCTTAACAGTCTTGGGAATTGAACCCACGACTCCGTGATCGCAGGGCAAACGCCATAACCACCAGACTACCAACTGCCCCAAAAGGATATTTATGTAAGAATGCTGTTTATTCAGTTCAACATTCAACATCATCATTCCTCAGCAACTGATAGGAAAGCTGAGACTGCTGGATCTGAATCATTCACTCTGCAACTGGATCTAGTACTTCCTGACTAGAAGATCCCAATCCATCAGGATTTGCATTCACATTGATGAAAACCATATGAGGACCTTCAACACTAGATCCATTGCCAGAATACCCAGTAGAGACTTTACTTTCTCCAGAGACGGAGGATAGCTTGCCTTCCCAATACTCACCATGTTCTACAGATGGGCTGTAGAGAAAATCCTGCATCAGCAGCTGCATCATGGTCTGGTTTTGGAACTGTACCACCTTGGACTGCAAGGCCCTACAATAAATAGTGAGGTAAGCCGAAAAGCTTCTGAAACCACTTGTTGCACCCATAATGGCGCCAGCACTGTGGATAACTCCCACACAACCCTGTCTCCCTTATGCTGTCTGGCAAATGGTTCCACAGCATATGGGCCCTCGCTACCAGGATGGTTTCTTCCCCAAAGTCATCAATTTCTTCACACATGCTAACACACCCCTGAGGTGTTCTTTCTCCTAAACATACCGTACACATATACAAGAATTAACACCAATTCTTAAAAAATACAGACTGTACCAATCATTTTATTTATTTATTGGTGCATTTTCATTGTATTGCAGATATTTTCATGATAATTTTAATTTATGAATACATTAATTAATTGTTTTGTTTCACTGTGTACTATGTCGATGGCTGAAATGACACTGGACTTGACTTGAATATGATACTAATCCCTTTGTTATCCATCAAAATGGGTGAGTGTCCAAATAGCTGTCAACTGAAACAAGAGACCTGCAGAGATTAAGAAATAGTTAGAAAAACAAGTATTCAGTTGAAATTATGCACAATTACGCACTTATCACTCTGATCATAAAAAAATCTTGGTGGGACGGAAGATTTATGGACTGCCTCACATAAAGAGGAGCATGGTGTCAAAAAGGGTAAAACTCTTATGATTTTCAAATTTAAAAATATACTGTCAGATGCCACCTCCAGGACCAGAACCTTTATGCAAGAGTTCCACAAAGATGCCTCTATAAGAGCAGCTACAAATGCAGTGTCTGACCTTTGCAAAATGTCACTGGAATTACAAATGGAATCATGTGATGTGGTCAGCTATACTTTGCACACTATCATGATGTTTGGCTAAACATACAATAATAAGCAACTGATACCCACTGTATCTCTCTCTCTCTCTCTCTCTCTCTCTCTCTCTCTCTCTCTCTCTTTCACACACTAACACACACACACACACAATACCAAAGGAATATTTAATTTTTAGGTGTTTTGGATGGGGACACAATACCCATTATCAGTCATTATACTGCAATCTTCAAAGAGGTAAACAACAATAATGGGCTTGTGGTCACCATCTTTAAGACTGTATACTCAATGGCCACTTTTTTCAGAAATTACTACTTTACCTGGCCACTTTATGAGCTCAACTTACCTTTTTAGGTCCACTAAATATGAGTACATTTACAGACTATAGCCTGTTGCGACACAATTCATCAACATCCCGCAACCCAATTCAACACTAGTCCTAAACTGACTAGTTTCTGCTGCTGTTAAACTGATATCATTTTGGCTGGTGGTCCATTCTAAGCACGGCAGGGACAGTGACATGACAGAGGCATATAAGTGTATGTGTGGCACTGGAAATAGGCACAGCAAACAACAAATCCTCAACAAAATGGGTTTCGGTCCCTGTACACCAGCAAAGTAACATTACAAGGGAGAGGGTTCTAATAAAGTGGACGCTGAGCGTGCATTACTAATATGATTTTGTCCCAGACATGAAATGCCATTCAGCAGTGTTTGACATGTTCTTGAACTTTGTCTGTCACTCTCTATGCTTATGGAAGTGGCCCTTTCTCCCCCGATGCTGGCTCTGTATGATTGTGTTTGCTTTTCATCTTAAAGGCGGTCCACTCCTCAGTGCATTTTCTGCCTTTCTCAGGGAATTCCTCAGCTTATTTAAAACCTCCTACCACAACATAAAAATTCCTGTCGGCTTCACAAAACACCTCCCTTGCCTGCTGAAGAATCTCTGAGAACACACAGAGCAGCTTACAGTCGTTTATAGCCCAGCTGTAATGTTTAGGATTACAAGAAACACATTTAGGGGTAAATGTGATCTAGATTATGTATTTACTTTACATCTGTTTAGTAGGCTCCAGGAGAATGAGCATAGCTGGGAATTGAAGGGCAAGACAGAGGGTCTCGTCATGGCAACCTGAAGATCAAGCACTCAGCAAATACTACCCTTAGAAGAACATCCTCAAGATAGGCACGGTTAGCAAGGACACAAAAGCCATGTGGTTAAACAAATACAATAACAGTTTTAGAATCGCTCGACCAAATCTCCAGAAAAATCAGCTGCTGGTTGAGGCACTATTGGACAATATCCACCCTAAGAATTTGGTGGGCTCTTGGTATGATGCAACCAGTAGATGCCTAGATGCTGCAAAAATCAAGACGGATGATGATGATGATAGTGGTGATACTTGTCAAATAAGTCTGGAATGCACTGTGTATATGTGCACATCATTAGCAACATGGTACACCATGCAATTTGTGCATGCATAAACAGCATAACTCATCCAGATTGAAAAGAGAATTATTCAGCATGAAGGAATCGGCAAAGGAAGTTGAGTGTTTGGTTCTACTACAAAAGAGAGATGAGAGAAAAGTTCTATCCCCAGTATGGAGCTGCAGATGAAGCTAATATTTCTAATGTGACTCATGGGAAGTGTGTTGTAAGATGCGGCACAGACATGAAAGCGTGCTGTTTGTTTGAAGATGGATTAACGTATGATGAATAACTTAAAACTCATTTGCGCTCGTTATAAGACTGTTTCCACTGAAGGTTGAATTGGATGTTTTGTGCTGTATCTAATCTGCTAAAAATCAGTCTTGAAAAAGCTCAGCACCAGAGCCGCAATTAAAGTGAAAATATTTTGTTGTGTTTTTTCCGCTCAGTCATCAACAGTGATTTGCATCATAAATAAATAATGAGTCATGCAGTGCCATTAGTCTAAGTCCCTGGCGTCATTAGCACAGAGGACCTTATTTTGCTCTGTCACTGTTGCCGCTCAATGTATTAGGTGCAACATTAGATGTTGTTGGCAGGTCATTTGAAACACCTACTCTATAACCACACACACTGACCCTTTGTAGAAACCCCAACCTTATAACTTGACTCACTAGCCATTTCATGGAAATACCTACCTTATACAGGTTGTAAACAATTGTCGGCTGTAGCTCATCTATTGCTGCACCATTTATCAGCCCTTTTCTACCCCATTCATCATTGCTCAGTTTTATGACCACAGGACCTCTGTTGACCAGGTGTTATTCGAGTGGTGGACTGTTCTCGGTATAGCAGGGACTCTGATGTTATAGTATGTGTGCACTGGTATGAGCAGTGTTCCTTGGGTTCTTGTATATGTCAGTGTCAGTTTGCTAGGGTGAAAGTGGTCCAAAACCCAAAATACCTATACTATGCTTGTGGACAGATAACAATAAAAGTCAGCTTGACCCACTGACCACTGAAGAAGAGCCAGGGATGGCTACTATAGATTATGTATGAACTCATTCACAAAAAGCGATGCACTGAATGTTGAATCAAATGCATTATTTCTATATGAATACAGTATATGCTTTTGATTCAAGTACATTCAAAGCATCGTGTTTGCATCAACCTAATATCCTTTATCTTACCTTAGGCAACAATATATTTTTTATGAGGAAATTCAATTCCATGCATCATGTCTATGTCGATTTCTTTCAATGGTAATAACACGCTGCATAAGCTGCATTTGGATACTGAAATAAATTCTCAAAGTTTGGAGAATAACCAGCAGGCAGGAACTGAGTTCGGCCATGTTTGTTTCTGTTTAGTGGAAGTGACCCGTCACGTATTCTCATGCGGCTCCCGCTGAGCTCCTGTCTAGTGTAAATGCGGGCCGATACTCCAGAACCAGCCAAGCACCAGCACCAGTGTAGTGGAAAAGGGGTATATGAGATATCTGACAAACTTATTGTGTTTGTAATATAGATTGATTAATCCGTTATTTAATACTGCTGTAGCTCAGCCAGTGCTTGGTTTTCCTCCTAATCCACACTGATACTGGGATTAACCACTTATCCACTTGTCTCCTGCTACTTCAGTCTAGCCCACAATCTCATTCTGTAGTCTCCATCATATCATTATTGGCATTCCAAGAGAGATTCAGAAAATTGACTTGTGCTGTTTGGTTGGAAACCAAAGCTATAGTTGCTATTCATGCATATAGTGTGGTGGTGTGTAAAGTCTATGTTACCATTAAACTGAAACAAGTCATACACATGAAACATGTACATGACTCAAATATGTACCTCCTTTCCACACTAAAAAAATATATTAAACAAAATATACATCAGACCAGTTGTTGTCAGAGGTACTAAGATGTACTGTATTGATGTAGTAGTATAATGTACACATTTGATCAGGTAAATTAATTTGACTGTGTGTGATGTGAATACACCAAGACGATGAAAAAAATCACCTAAGTGTGCCAGTTTTTTAGTCTAAAAAATGTGTTAGAAATAGTAGTTGATTTATTCAGATTGCCGGCTTCAGATTGATGGCTTAATACACGATTTTACTTTTTTCTCTACACTGAGTAAAGGTTATCAGTCAGATTACAGTAGTGATTCTTTTTGTTTTATAGGACAGTACTGTACTGTTGGACTGATGAACAGTTTCCACTGCAAGGGTTTGTCAAGAGAAAAGCAGGGTTGCCAGAGTGTGTGTATTCACACCCAGTTTGCATATTTTTACACACATTAGGGTGGGGTAAAAGCCTTTTTTTCTTGTGTATGGTAGATACATCATTTGAGCTGCAGTTATTTTTTACTAATATCACTAAACCCATGGTTTTATATTAACTGTCCACTTTATGATGTTATTCCCAAGTATATGCAAAGTATAATAATATGTCAGGGCAATACAAATGCAGGGATCATTCTGTGTCAGATATTATTATTTCATAGACGCACTGCGTCATTTAACTTAGCATTTTAGATCTTCATGGGATTATCTAAAACATAAACTATGCTGTAATGGTTTTTATGTATTTGTCAGCTGCACCTTTTTAATCCACTTTTTTGTGGGAGTCTAATTTGCACATTTTGTCCTTTACCGCTGTTTTATCAAATTCACACATTTATAAACACACCACTTTTGCAGTGAAATGTCAGGATTTTTAAGAAACAGTGAACCTGGCAACCCTTGGTCCACTCTGGCAACCCTGAAGGCTGAGACGAAACGCTCCCAGTGGCGATGGTGTGATGGAAGTTCCGCTACTTTTCTTTTCTTTTCTCTCTTCCTCCCTCCCTCCCTCCGTCTCTCCTCTTCTCCTCTACTCCTCTCTCCTCTTCTCCTCCTCCAGCCAGACATCACATCCGGCTCAGTTGTCTGCAACTGTTTGGAGAGTTTTTTTCTCGCTCCCCCACCAACACTTTGGTTTACAGTAACTCTGTTTGAAAAATCGTCTCCTGGACAATGGACAGTTCAGACTTCTGCTTGGTCTTAGACTTACCCGGAGGAATTTGTCTCCCGGAGGTCCCGCTGTGATCCAAAATGTCAAAAAGCCTGAAGAAGAAGAAGAGCCACTGGACCAGCAGGGTCCATGAGGTCGTCCTGAGCCGGGACGGAGAGGGACAGCTCGGGTTCAGCGTGAAGGGTGGCGCGGAGGTGGGAGAGTTTCCCCTGATGGACCTCCACGGCTGCCCGCTGGTCCAGGACGAGCTGCTACTGGAGGTGAACGACACTCCCGTGAGTGGACTGACCGTCCGAGACGTGCTGGCTGTGGTTAGACACTGCAAAGACCCCGTCCGCCTCAAGTGTGTCCAACAAGGTGAGGGTCTAACAACACACGCACTTTAGGTGTTTGTTTTTGTTGAGATACATTGTTGCACGCGGGCGGGTGTTAAGTTTCCTAGCAACGAGTTACACTTCTGTTTATAGCTTAACAGTTACAGTTTACAATACAATTTACAGAGTTTTCTGTTTACAATAAATGACTAGTTTACAAACCACAGTGTCTAGATTCCAAAACCAATTTAAGTTGCTTTTTAGAGTTTAAAACATATTTCATTTCACAGTAACATTAGCAAGCTTGGAGTTTGAACTTTAATTTGAGATGTGATGTGGGAGGAATGTGGCAGACTGCAACTTCTTTATGACTCTTTAAGAGTCTGGAACAGGTCAGTCTGTGGTCAGGACAGTAGCTGTGCCTGGTGATTAAAGGGGCGTTAATTTTTAAACCCACTCGTATTCCGATATGTTCCGCCTTTCCCACAACGGCTGGATTGCTAAGGTCCAGCCTCTTGCGACATACTTGATCAGGATTGGTTATTTGTTCGTACTGGCAAGCAGGCAGCCAATAATCAAACGCAGGAAGAATCATTCTAGCCAATCAGGTCGCAGAAGATCGGGACAACCCAATATAGGTGTAATAAATGAAAGTTATGTTAGCATAGCCGTGTTAGCTCATTCCGTTACTGTGGCAACGAAAACAACACGTTTCCCGCGTTTTGAGGCTGTTTGAAAAATATATCAGGATGAGCTTTGTTAAATTATTAGTTTTTATTCGTGAATGTGCATTATGCAAATACCAGGTGTTCCGTGCGATAACACTAAGGCTCAAGTGAAGAAATTTGTGTCTGGTTTTGCTGTGTGGTTTTTGGTAGCACTTTCCCAGGCCTTGTTTTTATCTGTGAAATGTACTTGTATCTGCTGTAAATTTCTGTACATTTTTCAAGAACCATCTCTCTTAACTATATCACTTCCTACCTTTTGATCTTCAAGTGGTCAAGAGTAGGTAGCCTTCACAAAAATCTAGTTGGATACATCTTTTCATACAACAAAATACAAACAATTATAGACATTAGAATTATAGACATCAAGTGAGGCTCTCCTATTCACTATTCACATGTTGGTTTAGGCGATCGTGACATAATACTACTCTGGATGACCAAATTATAACACAACTTCACTGAAGAAACTTTTTAATATATTTTTTGACTTGATGTTAGTTTGTGATGTGGAGTTTGAATCACTGTACTGCCAGGGGCACTCATAAGGTACCGTTGATCAAGGTACCATCACCACTCACTGCTTCCCAGGTGCTGAGTTGCTGGCTTCACTTGGTGAATGGGCTATATGCAAAGAAATAATTTTGTGCTGTTCATGCTTTGTGCTGTGGTGTGTATGACAAATGGTCACTTTATGTCCATTACAGTCTTTCTCAGATCCTTAGAGTTTGTAAGGTTAGCTGCATTTGCAGCTTCTGTTAATCTAAGGCCTGCAGTCCTGTTATTTTTGGGGCAGCAAAAAAAGCAAAGTTCAGTGCTCTGGATCAAAGAGCTGTTCCCTTGTGTTATCAGTGGGGAAATGTCTCATGACACTGTGAGGATTCACTTCTGTTAAAACTCTGAGCAATATCCTACCCTTCCTTTTTGTCCTCCTTTGGCCTTTAATCTGATCTGAGTGCTGTTTTCACTGTTGTCACCTCACTGGTCTGTGATGTACTACAGGATTCCGTTTGGATCACAGTTCTGGCAACACTGCATCTTTTGCCCTACTCTGTGCTCCATGATCTCCAGCATTTATTTCCATTTTTCTTTCTTGAAGCTTTCTGGAAGAAAGTGGAGCATGTACTCATTTGAAGGGGTATTTATTTTGCAGGAAAATATGTAAATGTTGCTCACTTTCTCCCTAAGTATGCTCCCTAAGTATTAGTTTGTACTTCAGAAACACTCATCCTAACTTTGATATAGAAGGTTTATTGAACTTGCAGTTTGGGAGAACTGAGGTTTGGTCAAATTTTCTTTAGCAGCATTCTGTATGTTTTAGGCTTTAGGTCTTTGGGTACTGAATCACTTCATTATGTGCAATATCTTATGTACAATAGACTTACATGTGCAATATCAATATTACTGATGTTGAATTTTTTTTCTACAAATTTTTATTTCATTTTATTTAGGCTCTATATAAAATATTGTTGTTGTCTCTGTGTCTCTTCGCAGTCATAAGTAATTTCCTCCAGGATCAATAAAGTATTCTGATTCTGATTTAGTATCAACTGTGTTAATAAGTCAAAACTATGTAAAGCTGTTGACAAGGTTCCAACATGAATTAGCTTAAAAATAGTACAAAAAATAGTACAAAACTAGCAGAGCTAACAGTAGCAGTAATTTAAGTTTTGTCAATGTATTTGAGCCATTTGTATAGATACTAGTACAGTATAAAAAATACCAATACAATATCAGTACAGTATATCAAACAGTATCAGAAGTGCTTAACAATTGGTGGGGTATAACCTTACATTACTTGTGAGTTACATTAGTGTGAAATTAAAGAACTTCAGCAAACATGGCTTTGAATACAAAATGGGTAAGTGGGGGAAAACAGTAGACTGTTTTTGCTGAAGGGTCTCCCTAGTACTGTATCATTTTTGGAAGACTGGCCATCTTCTATCAGGGCCCTAAATCTTTAACAGTCCCATGCAGGTTATACAACTTAGGACTGACGTATTAAGCCCAGATGGATAACTATACTGTATATGCTCTATAGCTCATGCTATGCTTTGATGTTGTTTTTGGGACTCAAAACCCTCAATTTCTGAGCCTGCATTAGCTGCCTGTTACTCTGTGATTCGCCAAACTTTTACATTCCAGTTTTTCCAGTTATGGAAAATGTAAATGCTGCCTTTTTGCAATGATAGTTTATGACGTTTTGTGGTCTTTTGAGTCTGCTGAGACTAGCATCAGTGTTTAGCAATGAAAGGGCAAGTATTAAGACTAGTGCTAACACCACTCAACAGTTTCTTACTGTAAGAAAGAGCAGTAAAGGAGGACAAAATATTCACTATTACCATGCAGTCTGCCAACTACTCAGGGAAATGAGTTTGTACCACTTTATTTTGACAGTTCACTGACGATGCCTGGTATATGTTCACCCTAACTGTTTATTAAACACAACTGAATTTTACATTAAATGTGATTGATTCTATTGAACCTAACCACAGGCCTAAACTTTACCTCAACTTCCATCTAAAAGCTAACCCTGTCACTGTTTTCTGTATTCAGTTGAGTTTGTTGTCAAATTATGTACCATGCAGCTAAGACTAAGTGTGACCATTGAGTTTAATCAGTTAATTGTGACAACCCTAATGAAGGCATCATCTTACTTATCTTTTATATTTTATGTCATTTTTCTGTTAAGCTAAACAGCAAACTTCACTGAGTTGTGTAACTGTGTGTAAGTGTGTGTGTGTGTGTGTGTGTGTGTGTGTGTGTGTGTGTGTGTGTGTGTGTGTGTGTTGCTTTTATTAGGTTGCCTTTATTCTCTGGGGCGTAGGTTTCAATGCTGAATCAGAAAACTTTTCTCTTCATGCTTGGGTTCCACTCATGTGATTCATGATTTATGTCGTTGGTTACAGTTGGGAGAATATAATATACTAATACCAGTAGTCATTACTGTGTTCTCTTAATGCCAGCAGATTCTTGGAATTGATTATTACATGTGCATGTATACTGGTTTCTGTACTTACTGTTGATTCTATATCAACTCGACGTTCCATATTGGTGTGTTTTGTAGTTTACAATTACAGACTGTAGTCAGTTTGTTTCTCTGCACCATTCGTTACTCCAGCCATCAATGATCCGGACCCATATGGGACCACCACTGAGCAGATATTATTTGGATAGCGCAAAAGCGACTTGGTAGTAGCGTGTTATTGTGCGGACAAAGTAGAGGCTATAATAAGCAAAAAGATACAAAATAGGTTTATCTAATGTGGCTAGTGGCTCATTGGAAAATAGTTTCAATGAGGTAAGAGTGAGGAATGATTTCTAAATATTTTTGTATTTATCACAAACATTGATAGTCTGATAGACCATCTGTTTTCAGCATGTTAGTAATCGTTAAAGAACTCAGTTTATATTTCTTATCACAGAACATGGTTCATCCTAGTCTCTTCAGTACTGTGCAGTGATTTGAGGTCGTCTTTAATTTCTATCATACCTTGTTCAATAGTACACTGTATTTCATTGACCTCCTGAGGCAGTGGTTATATTAGACTGCCATGTGCAGTCATGTTTCTGCAGCTGGTTGTGCAACTCACTAAGCCTGTTTATTAAAATATGAAGTGCACAGAAAATTGACATTTTGACACACAACGCTTTCTCCCCTCACCTTAGTCGTTATTGATGTGTGGTCAGTGTGGATGTGCCAGGTGCAGGTTGCTGCTCTCAGCTCAATTTCGGGCCAAATATAGTAGCACTCGGGCCAGAAGATGTCATTAAGGCTAGAGATAAATACTGTATTTGTATTCTGTTACATCTGCAACAAATGTGACCCAGACAGTCAGCAGTCTGAACACCATAATAGCCTGATTCAGGTGTGTCGATATTAAGGCTGTGCAAGAACAAAAACAGGGACTGGAATGGGAACCCGATATGAGCCCATGAACTGTGTGACAGCAATGCAGTTTTTTGCACAGTACTGTGTGTTACAGTATGTTTTAAATAACTGTGTCGTAAACACATAAATGGATTTGTTTTATAATTATACAGTTGTATCAGCCATTTTCTTGGGGTCCCAGTTGTGGATGACTGTGGCATCACTGGTAAACACTCTCATCTCTTTCTGTTAGTGTGAATGGAATTACTCCAGTGTGTAAATGTTTAATACCCTTAAAAAGTGTTGTTTAAAATGTAAGTACAGCAGTCTGAGCAATTGCCCTAACATCAGGAGACCTTTAAGGATAAGCTCTAGCAGTGGGTTATGTTCATATAAGTCAAGCCCCATGTAGTTTAGCAAGTACAGACTATTCCGTGCACTATATGCCTGTTCTAGAGCAAGTCTGATTTGATTTGATGATGATCTCATATCAACAGGATTCAGGTACTCTCTGGTTGTATCAAGGAGAAAAAATCACAGCACATACTGTTTGTGCAGCACTGGGTCCATTAGGCTGGGCCCACTCCACTCAATCACTGTTAACCGTGCCATATATCATTCACACATACCATGGTGCTCTGGGGCTCTCTTCAGCAATCCACCACACATACATACTCTACTCATCCAAAATTGGGGGATTCCTTGCTTTCAGAATGTTTTTATTACAAATAAGCATGTTTTCTTAAATGAAATATAAATAATTATAAATGCATACACACAAACTTAGTCTTCCATATAAAATATTGTGCAAAGAGTATATGAGAAAATGAAATGTAAAGTAATTTATCTGGGCAGTAAACATTGATTGGCCAACTTGACATAGAGTATATTCAAAAATGATATCACATTTCATTACTTTTTGGAGCATATTCCGGATATCATCAATAGTTAATGAACATTGACCAGCAGCACGCTTTATTACAAAAGAAGTACAGTGTTTTATATATATGTTTAATTGAATTGAATTTACATTTACATTTACGGCATTTAGCTTAATGCAGTGAATCAAACGTTGAAGAAGAATGATTACATATCAACCACAACAATAAAACAATCGACTGGTGAAGTAAATAATATTGATTATTTCAAGAAAGTAGTGCTTGACAAGGAATATATTACAACTGAATCATGGAGCAGTGGAAGAAGGTGGTATGATGAATCATGTTTTCTTTTATACCATGTTGACAATCAGATACATGTGTTGCTTATCTGGGGAAGAGACGGTACCAGGATGCACTTTGTGAGTAAGGCCAGCTGTTAGAGGCAGTGTGATGCTCTGGGCAATGTTCTGCTGGAAAACTGTGAGTCTTGGAAATCATTTGGATGTTATTCTGACACATACAATATCGTCGCTGTCGGGCGGAAACCTTGTATGTCCAAAATGGCTATTTTTCAGGAAACTGAAAAAACGATTTAAATTCTAAATAAATGAATACTGTGTCATCAAAATTTGTATAACATCTTAAGATATGATTATATAACTAAGGTTGTATTGCCAATATTTTTGCAAAATCTTTCTTAAATGGATTTACGTGGATTTTGACCGGCAAATATGGCCACAGGAGTTTGTGTCATTATTGATTTTAGCGGTTGCGTTGCGTCTAGACAGAGCCTCTGTACATGTATCGAGATCAATTAACAGACTACAACACTTTATTAAAGCCTAAAGCTGGTCTAACAGGGTTGATTAGCCTTTGTTCGCTCAAAACGTGGACCAGTGAACTGACAAACATAACAGAAGACTGATGGTGATCAGAGGGGAATGTTTAACCTGCAGACTTAACAATTAAGTCAATATTTCTATATTTACTTCCAAGGAGATCAGTGAATGTCTTCTTCTAGCTACTAACTGGCTCAATAGTGCCATCTTCATGAAAGGAGTAGAAGTCTTAACTGAATACAACAGTTAGTCTTAACTGAATACAACAATGAATATATATTTTATTAATCTAGTAAATAAAATATTAAATATTAAATTCACTTTATAGTACACATCACATAGTACAGGTATGAGATTGTACATAAACTCAGGCTAAATAATGATGCCGTAGCTTTTTGCTCTGTTACGGCTTCTGCTGCGCGGCTCCGCTGAATTACAAGGGGGTGGAGTTACAAGGGGGTGGAGTTACAAGGGTTTGGTGACAGCTGTAGTGTCCAATGGACGTAAGAGATTTAATCCCAAGCTATTTTCAACACTTTCCATTGGTTAATAATTTCTACATTTTACAGACCCACATGGAGACTGACCAATAGTATCGATTTATGAAAAAAACCCAACAAAGAACAAAAGTGGAGTTACGAGGTTTCCACCCGACAGCGACGATATTAAGCATATAGTTTTAGTATCATGTCTGATTGATGTAGTTTTTGGTAGGATTTTTAAATTTGACACTGTTACTTGAAAAATGAAATTTTGTACAGTTTCGAAGTTCATGATGTGTCACCCACATCTAATTAGTATGAAAACAAATAGTTGTTACATTGTGATTTGATTTGTGTGAGAGGCTGAGCTTAACCATCTCCAGAGCTGTCCTTGAGAAAGCCAGGTATTTACAGTTTATCATCCCACACCTAGTTTATGACATCCAACTGTAGTGCAATGAGAAATCAGAACTAAACCCTTGTTGTTCTTACTGTATACTTCTACCAAAATTATTTGTATTGTTATACTACATAGTTTTTGCACTGTGAAACACACTTGTTACCTTGAGAAATAGTTGTAAACAGTTTTCTTCACTGTCTTAAGACTTTGCATAGAATCCTGTTTCTATAGTACTTTTGGATTGTATCTCACTTCACTGAAAAATAACAAAAACATTTCCAATGAAGATTTTCTCCTAACATTCTGACAGCGAGTCGTAGGTTTTGGCTCTGTAAGAGGAATACTCAGCAAATCATCACAGTAATTCCTTTATCTCTCTAAACCGAAAGTACAAGTTGCTGTTGCTGTTCAGATTAGGCAGACAGATTCCAGCTAAATCCAGCAAAGCCAAAGACAGAGATCACACACAGCCCACTGCAGAACGGGATTAATGGAATTCTACTTCAAGGGAAATATGAGGTTTTGGTTTTGATCATACTGAAATCATAACATTGTGTAAAACACTCATCATTCAGTGCATCGTTCAAGTCATGCCGTATACAGATATTCACTGTCATTCAGTTGAAAGCCTTTAATATGTTTAACCCTTTAAGGTAAACATAAGAAATAGAAATTTCTGCAGATTAATATATTCTTTTCCATTAATAAAGTACTCATACATAAAGATTTAACACTTAGTACTCTCCTGTGGTTCTCACACAATCCTGAAATTTGAGTATTTCCTCGTATTGTAAGTTACTTTGGATTAAAGCATCTGCCAAATGCATGTAATGTACTGTCATAAATCTACAATACTGAGAAGCATAACTGTCTAAGCATTGTGGGAGATTGGGATGCCCCAGTCATTTGTAGTTGGGACCTGTTGCTGGCCTAGGGGGTCAAGGGTCCTTTCTGTGTGGAGTCTATATATTCTCCACTTGTCTGTATGAGTTTTCACTAGTTTTTTTCTGTTTTCTTCCCTCTGTCCAAAGACCTGTAATGCAGATACATTTGGGAATGTGTCTATGTTTGTGTGCCTTGTGATGAATTGCCAACCTGTCCAGGGTGTTCCTCTGCCTCTCCACCACTGCGATATGCTCCAGCAGCCCCCTTGAATAACGACCCTGGTTAGGATAAGCTAATCAGATAATGGATAGATGGATGAACAGGAATACACTTTAACATTACTTGGTTTTTTGTTTCTTTGATGGAACAGTTCACTAACACATACTCAAGTCTCTTTTAATTACTGTCTGTCTACTGCATACAGTCGGTTTATTTTCCATGTCTTGAGAATCTGACTTCCATGAATAAGTTTTTAATCCAAACAAATACTTCAGTCACAATAATTTGTAAATTAAGCTTTAAAGATGGGACTAGTTTTCCAGAGGGCAGAGTTTTTATTTTATTAAGCAGAGTAGAGTTTTCACAGGTTCTACCCAATCAGAACAGAAAGGAAAGTGAACATGACCAGCAATGCATTTTATTTGTTTTACAGATATGCTCAGTACAGTTAGACTTCATAAGGCCAGCTTTAGTAAGTGTGTATTTATCATAACACATAAATTATTAGAGCGGGACAGTTGGTATACACAGCAATCCCCTGCTTCTCGCGGGGGTTATGTTCCAAGAGCACGCGTGCATAGTGAAAAACCGCGGTGTTGTTTTTTGGTTAAAAATAAGCCTAAAAATGCCTGTTTTTTATAGTGTAAACCCTAAATATGCCCGAAATATGCTGCCAGAACACTTTAATGTAATTTTAAACTCAGTTTAATGCATTACCCTTAAAGAAAATGTAAAGGTAAACCCTTATTGGAATTGTGGGTTCTCAAATAAAATCTGCATTTGACTGAATATGCGACTCCTGATCCGCATAAAACTGGGGGATTACTGTAGTCTGAATGTGATTCTATGAAATTATGGCATACAGTCTTAGCCTACTAAGAATACAGCAGGAGTTCAATCAGGACATACTTTAGAAATAAGAATGAACAAACCAGTGTGCAAAGACCCTTGTTTAGTTCTGACCTCGTTTAGTATTGACAAAGGTTTTGATTACCAGTTATCTTTGGATTATCATAGGGCCCATTAAGGCCCATGTCAGTGTCTTCTAAATGTTAAGGAGTTAGAATGAAAAAGAAAGAAAAACATGTAGAAAGAGAGATGTAGGAAGAGAGAAGGAGAGAAAGGCCATACGAGAGACAGAGACATGGGGAAGAGAGAGCAACAGATAAGAAAGTGTTCCACACCCTCAATTATCGTGACCAACTTCTCTACTAGGAGTGTGTAGGTGGACCATATGTGTGTGTGTGTGTGTGTGTGTGTGTGTGTTCTAGTCTGCTGAACACTGCAGAGTTTAAGGATGACTGCATACATACAGCATGTGAGCACTGACACGGAGCACAAACACACAGACAGACACAAACACACAGACACACACACACACACTGAAAGCGAAATGACTGATCACCTGAGGTGTAACAACACACCACTGTTGATTTGCTTGATTGACCAGTACATTCAACAGCCTGGAGCAAAAAAAGTCTTATTTAGGCTACTGCTCACATTGTGTGAGATTAAAAGCACACTACGTATGTTAGCTTGTGACTGTACTGTTGGCTCAGAACCTACATATTAGCTTATGGCTAGCATGTTACCTCGTGGCTAGTGTGTTTGTTGGAGATAGCATGTGAGCTTGATGCTCTCTGAGTTTGCTGTTTCGAAAATGTGTAGTTCATGTGAAATGCGACAATTGCTGACAGAAAACAGCCACACATAACACACTTTTCCATACACTCGCACTAGGCCAGGATGGCGTTAAAACTAATATGGTATTATGAAGACTTCAATATATTTCAGTGCACCGCCCATTGCTACTATATATAGTTGTTACATTGTCCCTAATGTGAAGCAGTATGCAGCCCTGTGAGATTGAGCTCTCTTTCCCATTACGGTGTGTTTACTCTGTGCTGTGAGCATCCTGACCAAAACATCTGAGATGTTTTGTAGGTGTTTGGATGAATGAATGCTTTTACTGCAAAACCTTTAACCAGGACTCTTCAAGGGTTTACTAATGGAGTTTTAATTAGAATGTATACTGCAGTTGCACTATGTAGCAATAAAGCAGCAGTAGCTGTGTCTTAAAATACCACAATATTATTTTCCTCCCAGTATCACAGAGCTCTGCCTTACACATGCATTCTTGGCCCTGTGAATGTCTATTGCTAAATCGGTCAAACAGGACAGGTGATAAACAACATTTTCTCCACTGTGTGTGTGTGAGAGAGTGTGTGTGTGTGTGTGTGTGTGTGAGTGAATCTCCATGAGGGCATTCATTTATCACTCTAGCTCTGCTGTATGCCTGCTTCTACATCCTTCCTCAAGGACACTTTATACACACTCGTCTTCTAAGTGAACTTATTTTAAGTTATTTTACTATACTTCTGATAACCTGTTGATGCAATCTGATACACGAGACTGTTTGGATCTAGTTTAAAAAGTGTGGTGATGGTTTGGTGATATTTTTTACCCAAATGTATTTGATCAGTCAAGACTTTTATGCCTGAAGTTTGCTTCTTTGATTTTGTGTTGAAGCTTAATGGAAGGCTAATGTAGCTTAATGGAAGTAGTTAAAGGAAGCTTATGTCCCACTAATTAGCAGACTTCATGCTTTAATCATCACATATTCTCCTTATGTCATTTGTGTCATTGAGTAACTTGTATATTACTTGCTTATGTGGTTTTTTACACTTATTTATATACTTCCATTTTATACAAAAGTATAACTAGTGTAGGTATAAACAGTAGTTACTAAAGTCTTAATTTTGTTTAGCACATCTTAGGCCTCGTCCACACAGACCTCTGAATCAGGCATTTTTCGGGCGTTAGTGGCGCCAGATGAGATTGGAGCAAAGCGAAACGTCCACAGGGGCTGCCCCTGCGTTCGGTCGGCTGCGCGTTCAGTGTCGTCAAAAAACGTTGCATGCAATGTTTTCTCGGTGTAAATTTCTGCTGAAATCCCGACGAACGCAGAGAAATGCTGGGGGACTGAATATGTCCCATGATTCAAGTGTTCTGGGAACTGCTACAAATATTTGTTGAGTGGCATATAATGTGCTCCTGTACCAGTCGCAGCAGACACTCAAAAGTGGATCCTGACATGCGAAAGTAAAATCTTCGCAAGTCTTCAAAAAGCACAAAAAACATCCCTTTGACCTGATGTTGTGCAGTAATTGGGTCAACCCAATATTGGCACAAATGTTTGTTCCTCTCCTGCCTACAATGCTGTACCAGGAGGATTTTAAAACTAGAATGTCTACTGAATGTTTTAACAAAGAATAGGGTTCCATGTTTTCAGTGTCAAAGATGTCTAACGTAAACGATCTGTATCTCGATTTATTCATCACTGAGAACTTCATCACTGAGAATGTCTGTTCACATAGGTAGGTAGATCCAAAGAGGACTAGAATCCTCTGAGCATGTCTCCTCATGTTTGGAAAGCTATCCTATTTGAGTGAGGAGTCAAACTCAAGCAGTGGGACTGACCTAAAGTGCTCTGCCAGAAGTATGTCAGACTGCAAGTCAGTGAGTTCCATCTGAACATCACTGGGTGCATTATCCACACAGCAGGTGAAGGGATAAAAAACCATGTGCATTTCACTTTCAGCTGTTTTGAAGTCTTGAAATCGTCTTGAAAACTCACTGTGCAGGGCTTCTAACATGGATGAGTTCCTGGGGAGGTGATCAGCTGATGGTGTGGCTTCCTTCAGTGTTGGCATGTGAGTGAGAATATTGTCCCCCATTTGACTTATGAGAAGCTGCACCTATTTCATGAAAGCCTTCACTGCGCTGTACATTTCATGCACAAAACGCCCTTACATTGCAGTTTGATATTCAGTTCATTCATCTGAGCAGTCACATCTACAGCAAAACCAATGTCTGCCACCCAGTCTGTATCTGAAAGTTGAGGGATGCCATTTCCCTTATTCGCAAAGAAATCCTGGATCTCCTCTCTCGGGTCCCAGAAGCCCTTCAGCATTTTCCCGGGCTGAGCCACCTTACAGCTGTGTGGTAGCTCCAAAAGTGCAACAAACTGTCTGTGATTCGGTTCTCTTTTTAGTTACAACATCAACGACATGGTTCAAACCGACGTATAATACAATGCAAAGTGTTAATTTCTGTCACTTTATCCTGCATTCTCTTCAAAAATCCAACATTTTCCCTGTCAGATTTGGACAACCATCTGTTGTCACGCCTACCAATTTGTCCCATTTCAGTCTTAACTTGTTCAAACATGCATTTACCTCTGTTAAGAAATCACTCCCTGATGGCTGCCAGCACCTTGAAGTCTGCAGTGATCCCATGTAAGAAGATGAGTAGCTGGGCAGTGCCACATACATCGCAGCTCTCATCCAAATAGTCAAAGTTAACTGCTCTGTACTTCAGCTGAAGCTCCATATTTCCCGCACTGTCCTCAACCCTTCTCGTTAGGACTGGGCGATTTGGCCTAAAATCAAAATCTCGATTAATTGAACATTTTAACTCGATTACGATTAATATTACGATTAAGATTACGACATAATCGACCTGGAAAAATTTGATCGATTATAGGTTCTGAATGTCGATTTCAATTACTTTTCGATTAATCGCCCAGCCCTACTTCTCGTTACAGTGCGCCGGGATAGGGGGACCTTCTCAAACTCGCCGCTGGGCATATTACCGCAACAGAGTCCACCAAACACTCTTTAACAAACAAAAATGGTTTACTTTTTCTAGCGATTTTGTGAGATATGACATAACTTAAATTGACAGCTGGATCTCTGGGTGCACAAAGTTTTGCAAAAAAAAAAATTTGTTGGTTTCTAGCTTGGCAAAGCTTCCAACTCCTTCATCAGATAAGTTCTTGTATTTCACAGCGTCTTGTATACCACAAACTAAGCACACAGCTTTACTTCTGACTTCTGTAAAGAAGTATTTAGTAGTCAATGTCTTGTTAAAACGCAACATTCAGAATCAACTTTTCTTTTTTTACCGTGAGCCTTCGCTGGCTGTGGTACGCTAGTACACATTGGTGTATGTGGTACAGATATGAGTATTCATAGTGCAAATGCGTACCTAATTTGTGTTTATAGATAGTGAGTCATACAGTGTCAGAAACTTTGCACAGTTTGAGGTGAGACTGATGATTTACACCAGTAGATTTACACCGCATGAGCTTCCATTACTTGTTAGCCACATTAGTCTGGTAGCTCCATTCGAAAATCTTGGCTTGATCTTGGCTGATCGGGTACATTTAGGGAGGGGGGGATGAAATTATGTAAATTATCTTTTTCGCTCAACTATCGCTTTAATTCAGGCCTTGGCCTGATTCAGTAACGGGTTCCTTACTAGTGCAGATCAGAGGGATTAATTTTGTCATTTTATCCTACAGATATTTGACTGTAGGGTGTTTTTTATACTCACTGTGTAAGGAGTAGAGAGATAAATCTGTGCTGTTCTATGGTCTGTGTGTGTGTGTGTGTGTGTGTGTGTGTGTGTGCTTCACTCTGTATCCTTAAATGACATTATTGATTTTTACTTTCTATTTTACTGAACCAGCAAAAAAGGGCAAAAAGAGTTTAACAGAAATCTCTCTCTCTCTCCCTCTCTCTCTCGCTCTCTCTCTCTTTCACTCTCTCTCACACACACACACACACTTTTTAAGTAACTATAAATTGTAGCAATCTGTGCCTGTTTTGGAGGTTGAAGTGTTTTCTTCAGTAACAATGACAAAACAGAGTCTCAGTATTTCACACGGGAAACAGTCTTCTAATCAGATTGAGCAGAGTTAAAATATTATGGGGTAATTTCTGTGCATATGTGTGTGTGGTGTGTATGTGTGTGGGCATGATATGGCTGTGTGTGGGTGTTTAGTGTTTCTTAACAGAAGGTATGCAGTAATTAGTTTGAGGTTAGGGAGTTTATCCTCTTTACAGAATCTTTCGCTCTCTCAAACCAGTCAGTCCTTCATTTTACTTCTTTTTACAATTAAAACACCTCTCCTTCAGTCCCTCCCTATTCTCCTTTCTATCCTCTTCATTCTCTTTATTTCCCTTACAAATTCCAACATTCAGAAATTGGGAGGTTCAGTTTGGTGTTTGAGAGCACTGTCTACATTCAAAGAAGAAAGGACAGTAGTCATGATCTCAGAGAAGCATTTGAAATTCACCATTCTACAGTGATTTACAAATGGAGCGACTTAAAAATTGTACGCAATCTTCCCAGGACTCGGCTTCCCAGCAAATCTAGTTCAAAATCAAACATTTTAATGTTTGGTTATATATATATGTACAGTAACCCCCAGTTTTACAAGGATCAGGAGTTGCGAATTCATTCACATGCAGATTTCTTTCAGAACCGAACTCCCCACAATAACTGCAAATATCCCTTTTTTTTGTGCTTTTTTTGTGGTAATAAATCTGTGGAAATAAACCTAAACACAACACAACTATACGCAGGTGCTCTTGGAACGTAACCCCCTCGAAAAGTAGGGGGTTACTTTATATTAAAGAGCAACATTACTTGTGTAAACATTAGGGATGCATCGATCGATCGGCTGGCGATCGGAAATGGCAGATTTTTGGCCTCACTCACACGTATTGCCGATTTCAAACCGATCTTGCGCATGCGCTTTACTTGCAGCACAGATACGCGCGCATTCAGGCTGCGTTCACGTGTACGCTCATCGGAGGCGTTTCTCCGTGAGCACCCGCCATTCAAATCTGCTCAACAGCGATTGGTTGCCGCTGCTGTGCTCCCGGCATGGAAGACACGCCTACTGCCAAGCATCAACAAGACACGTCTTGTAAATGCAGCCTCAGACTTGCTGAAATGTCCACCATTTGGAATTTCTTTCCTTTGAACAAAGAGGATGAAAAAGTTGTACCTCTCTGAGATGCCAAGCAGCAGAAGTGAAAACACATTGATTTACTGGAAAATCAACAAAGATCGTTTCCCTGCACTTGCTACACCTGTCTGCCCCATGCAAAAGCGTTGAGATTGAGCACTTGTTTAGCTTGGCTGGAAATATGGTAAATGAAAAAAGAAACAGAATTCCTGGTAACAAGACAGAAATGCTTTTGTTTACCAAAATAAACTTGTCATTTTGTTCAATTTGTGGCATTTTGTCAACATCTGTTGCCAAGACAAAAAGGTGCCTTGTTATTTTTTGTTCACTCACTGCACCTTATTATTTGAAAGCATATGTTAAATTTTAGTTGTATTTGCATTATATTGAGCTTTATTTGGGGGTGTATTTTGCTTATTTAAATTTGTAAAATAATTGTTATGAAAATAAAGCTTTATATTAAAGAAAATTAGATTTTTGTTTGCGTTTGCTCTAGGGTTGCCACTATTATAAAAGTAACTAGTAAACAGGGAAAGTAAGTACCATGCTACATTAAAAAAGTTGAAACTCATTTTTTTGTGTAGATGTCGCAGCAGCTCTAATTTTCTGTTATCTGGGGGGAAAAATCGGTATCGTAAAAAGCGGTATCGGCCGATCACACGTACACAAAAATCGGTAATTGGAATCGGCCAAAAAAATTGCAATCGGTGCATCCCTAGTAAACATGTTAAATGTATGTTGTTGACAATACATGTACAACTTTCATGAAAGGTTGGTAAGGAAGTTCTTTTTCTCCAAAAAGAATAACAGCTCAACTTATGTTTGCAAAGTTCTGGAACAATATCCTTTAGCTTGGTGAGACAGTGATATTTGGTCATCATCACCAATAACACCTATTGTTATCAAGCATGGTAGTATAAGGGGTGTTAATTTGTGCTTGTTTTGCAGTCATTGTTGCGTCCTGAACCACTATTACCTCTTGCAGCCACCTGAGGGTGGCATTTCTCTCTCTCTCTCTCTCTCTATCTCTATCTCTCTCTCTCTTTCTATCGCTATCTCTCCCTCCTTCTTGCCCCCTAAGGGTTTATAGCCTCTTTTCTCATCATGAGTTGTACTATCTTGAGTTTCTGTCGCTTGCAGTTGTTTCTTGAATTATCTTGTGCTTCCTCTTCTGGCTTACCTGTTACCTCTGTAGATTAGCTTATTGATCCTCCTTATGTTTTTTTTCTTCCTGTCTTGGTCTTTGGTTTTATTTTTGATAATTGATAATCATAGTCTTTCCTTTCTTGACTTTCTAATTTCTCTTGTTTTGCCTGTAATTTGTTGCTTGTTTTCCCTTTTATTTTTTTGCTTTGTTGAGACTTTCTTACCTTTCTCATCTTGCTTCCAGTTCCTGGATGTCTGCCTGGGTGGCCTTCCTTTCTTAGTATTTTCAGGGAGAGCTCTTGTCTGGGCTACCATGATCTGGGAGTTCCAAGCAGGGGGAGGTCCATCATGTTAGAGATCACTGATTTGGAAGCTGCCAACATCGACAAAGATCGTGGCTGAAGTGAGCAATCATCTACTTTGCCTAAGAGTAAACAGGTCGTTCAGGTTTACGTTTACGTTAGGTTTACGGCATTTAGCAGACGCTCTTATCCAGAGTGACGTACATCAGTGCTTAAGTAGTCCACAACTGTTCTTAAACCTGTAA
>JBBPDC010161577.1:0-18566 GCA_037974485.1 Hemigrammopetersius urotaenia | reverse complement strand
GTGCCTAGCGGTCTTGGGAATCGAACCCGGACTTTCTGGTCGCAGGGCGAATGCCTTAACCACTAGGCCACCAGCTGAAGAGATCATTGGTGCCCCCATACCAAGCTGGAGCCGAGGAAACGCTTCTGTGTCTGTCCAGAGTGCACCAACGCCGGCACCATCTCAGCTCCTAGGATGAGGGCTCTCGTTCTCGCATTGAGCCCTCTGGCTCCCAAACCGGCGTTGAGGGGAGTCTTCCTTGGTGCTCTTCTGATCCCCATGCTGACACCTTAGGACCCGATTCCCTGTGTGTGTTCCTGAAGCTGCAGCTCCCGTGTGTTTTTGACCTGGAGATGCTAGTGACACTGCTGCCCTGGCGTGGACCGGGACCCGCTGGCATTCTGGAGATGCGTTGGGGTGGGGGGTGCTGTCAGGGCCCTGGAGAAGGACCAGGGTTTCCCCCCTGGCCAGCGGCCGCTAGAAGCCGCCATTGTATGATAACACTTGGACTTGTGGAACACTTATTTTGTGTCACTATGGCTGGGTTCACATCATTAGTCACATCTGTGTTGTGTTTAAGTAATTATGTTTGCTGAATGGTTCATGACCTAGTCTTGCCATGATTCATACCCTTGGATCTGTCCACTGTTGTATGTACCTTCTTTGTGAGAGAGTCTGTCGTCCTCTGTCTTAGTGTTGGAGTTTGTTTCTTTGTGTTCTGGTATAAGAATCAAACACGCACTTTAAAACTAAATGTTTGATGACTTGAATGTAAATGGCAAGCTGGAGTCTACTGAATCACAGGTACCTGCAAGTTATAGTAATGATAATTACTATATGAATGACTTTTTTCAACAATAAAAAGAAATTCACCACTTCTGCTGCCTGATACTGATCAAAATTTAGCTTGTTGTTGAGGCACTGGCGTCTTTTAATATGGTTCACCAAACAGAACTAAGAAATGCACTATTTTTCCATGATGCAGAAAAATTAGTCCATGCCTTTATTACCTTCACCTTCAATGCTCTGCTGTCAGGCTGCTCCAACCGTCCAGAATGTGGCAGTTGAGTTCCTCACTAAAACCAGAAAATTCAACCACATTATCCCAACATTATCAAAATGTCATTGGCTTCTGATGAAGCCACTGTAGCACACAACACTTTGCACTTTACAATGCACTGACATTTTACATGGCACTGTCACTTTACTTTATATTATACAACTCAACCCGTGACTAATTACTGTTGCTGCACTGCATTGTCTTTCATGTCTCTCATGTCTTTTATGTTGTGAAGAGGGTGTTCAAGTAAGAATTTCATTGTACTCTGTACACTGTACTCTATACATATGACAATGAACTTCAACTTCAAATTTTGTGTTGATTATAAAATTCTACTATTGATATATAAAGCCCTGAACTTCTCTTTTGCTATTAACCTCCATGCTCACTTAGATCTAAAGGTGCTGGTTATGAAAGCATGAGGAGAAGCCTTTTCATATAAAGCCCCCAGCTCGGGTATAATCTTTCTAATAGCATTAGTAAGACTCAGACTTGACCAAGTCTAGACTTAAAACTAGGGATGCACCGATTGATCGGCCAGTGATCGGAAACGGACGATTTTTGGCCTGATCGGCCCGATCGGTGATTCAAGCCGATCCTTCTTTGGGGGGTTTATTTATTTGTTTATGTATTACATTTTATTTATTTAAATTTGTAAAGAAATTTCATTATGAAATAAAAAGCTTTCTATTAAAGAACATTAGATTGTTGTTTGTATTTGCTGTAGAGTTGCAACTATCATATGTCACTATTATAAAAGTAACCAGTAAACAGGGAAAGCAACAACCACGTTACATTCAAAAAGTTGAAACCCAGCAGCTCTAATTTTCTGTTATCTGGGGAAAAAATCGGTATCGGCCGATCACACTTACAAAAAAATCGGTAATCAGAATCGGCCAAGAAAATTGCAATCGGTGCATCCCTAATTAAAACTTGTTTAGTCTTTCTGTAATTATTTTTTCCTGTGAAATGATGTAAAGATGGGCGATGATGGGCACAGAGAATTCTAGTAAGCTGGCAGATATTGGTGTTCCTGTTGTGGACTAGAGACATTCAAACCAATCCTTACTCAAACTTCAACAAAAACTACCTCCACTGACTCTTAAGTGTACCTGCTCTGTTAGCTATAGATGACCAATCTGTCCAAAAGTGATTGTCTATACACAAACACCTTATTTTGTCAGTTATCATTATAGAGATTCCCTTGGGTCCCTCTTTTAAGATAAGATAAGATATAATAAACCTTTATTAGTCCCTTGGTTCCTCCCAAGGTTTCTTCCTCCAGCTTTAGGGATATTTTCTATGCCTGTATCACTCACTGTTGGATTGTACATGAATTCTGTAAAGCTGCTTGGGAGAACACTGGTTGTTAAAAGCGCTCTATAAACAAAAATGAATAATACTGTATACACTTACCTGTAAAAGAAAATAATTTTTCTTAAACTTTATATCATTAAAAAAAACCTTCTTGAAAAAATATACACTCAACAGATAACCAGATAACTACTAGATGTGACAGAATCCAAAAACAAGCCTACACAGGATCAAAATTTGGTTGCAAGAAAAAACACTATTAAATTCCACAATCCACACCTAAATAGTACTTGGAGTAGAGCAATATGATTGTGCAGGGTCCCATGAATTTGAGTTTTTGAAATAAATCCCTAACAGGAGCTGTAAGCTCCATGCGAGTTGCTGTGGAGTGACCTTTGGTGACCCTGGTGGCCCCCGCGCAGTTCTGGGAGAGTCACGTGTTCCGAGAGCGCTCCTGCTGCCGCACGGGGGCGCTCCGGCCGGAACTGACGTCTCGTCTGGACGATCAGGAGCAGAACCCAGCCTGAGCCCTCACCGCCTTACGGTGGGATACTGGACATTGTTACTATTATTAATATGGTTATTGTTATTATGATTATTGTTGTTGTTATTATTTTTTATTCTCCCGTTTCTGCTGTCGTATGAGAGTAAAAACGCCTCGGCGGTTCTCCCTGTCTGTCTACCGTGAGTTTTTGGCCTGTTCCGAGAGTGAGCTGGAGTGTTTCTGGTGTTTGTCTGTTGTGTTTTTCTGGTGTGTTTTTGATGTGTTTTCTGATGTTTTTTTGGTGTGTGTCTCTGGTGTGTTTCTGGTTGTGCAGAAGTTTCTGGGGAAGTTTGTTTAAGACTCGGCACAAAGTAACCCGTAGTGTTTTTTTTTCCCACTTTGACCGTTTTTTGAACTTTGCATTTTTCAGCAGTCATGAAGGTAAGATGTGCCAGTCTGGGAGCTGTGAACTGGCGTTGAGGAGCAGTTTTTACTCGCAGGGTATTTTTTATTTTAGCATATTGTATTTTACTTATGCTTAATATTGCCCCTCGTTCTTTGTGTGCATTTGGACTTGAAAGTATTTTGTTAATAGAGTTTGTTATTTTTAGCTGTTTGGTGCATGTGCACTTGTGATGAATGGAGCGAGGAAGGGACAGATGGATGGATTTGACAGAAAAAAGTAATTGTTACAGACAGTGGGGAAAGTACTACGGCTAGCTAATAGCCTACATTACACCTCTTAAAGTATTTGAATCACAGTAGAACCAGGCCTGCCTTTCCGCTGGTCCCACTGCCTCTCCCTTAAACTTCTGCAGTTTTTAAATTCGAAAGACCTGTTCTATTCTCGGTAGAATATTATAATTTTATAAAATACCCCTTAAAATGCCATGAACTTATTCTTAGTTGTGCTTTTGGTTATAGTCAGATTTTATTTAATGCTTAAACAAGCAGCTATTCCAGTGGAAAAAGTGCTGTATGAAGTGCTTGGACATTGGAGGAGCAGGGCTTTGACTCTTCCCCCTGAGGTCTTTGGAACAGGTCCTGATCTGTGTGTCGGCTCAGTGGAATCTCTAACAGCGTGGTATTAGGTGTTCACTTTCTACTGCAGAACGTATGTGGATCAGTGTGGTTTAATTATGGAGCTAATTTAATTAAGGGTTATCAGACTAAAGACTGCATGAAGGATGTTGAAAGAGGTAATGTATCGTTATGGTGTGGGACAGGCTGTATGTGATCTGTGGCTATGCTATACTGAATTCTAGGATTATGGCCTATTAGTATAAGCGGTTACCAATGGATTTGCTTGTGGAACAGGTATTTGTATCTAGTGTGTTTTTTTATGTTACTTAATGGGTGTTGTAGAATTGTAGTTCTGGTTTAACTATCTGTCATATACAACACAATCTTAAACTGTTTTTATGCCTTGTCACCTGTGCTTTACCAGTGCGCACTTTTTAACCACTCTTGATGCTTTGCTGTGGGTATGGCTGTAGTGCCAGGTTTTGCATTACTCCCCCTCCTATTTTTAAAAAAAAAAATTTCTTGGCCATATGTAATCTTTTATGCATTTTACTGCTGAATTATTAGGAAAAAACATTTACCTAGCTTGTAATATATATTCACGTAAATTCAGCTACATTTACATATAAAATATAACACTGTACATTTTTAGTACTTACGAGAGTGCAAGTTGAGTCTTGGGATGGTGAGATACCTCTGTACTCAGAGGCAGGAGGTTTGAAAGTAGCCAAAAACATTTCTCCTTGCTGCTGTCCTGTGGCACATCTCTGGCAGCAGCAGTCCAGAATTTTCCCTGTGGAGCGTCTGGAGTGTTCTCATGTTTTTTGTTTTGTTCTTCGTAAAGCCCTGTATTTTTATTACTGTAAATTAAATTAATTTATTCCCGTATTTAGACTACTTATATTAAAGTAATCAACAGCACATGCGAAAGAAAACGCGTGTGCAGTCTATACAGGGGTAACATCGGTATTTTACATTCTAGCACTGCGGGAGACAGGAGTTCAGTGTACACTGTACAGCAAGGATACGGGCTAACTTTTTTAAAGGGTATTGTATTATGGTCAATTAAATTATATTGGTTTGGGAGCATATTTGGTGCATATTTAGGTTTTTTCTATATGTATATAGGTAGTAGGCCTTGAAAGAGGCAGTGATGCCTTGGTCAGTGGGCTGCAACAGGGCAGTGGTATTAGGTGGAAGGTAGCACTAACACAGTAGTACCTCATTACTGGCACAAAATGGCTGGAAAACCAATCCTCAACAATCTGAAGCGTTATCCATACCTTCTTGGGTTTACGAAGCAGGGGTAGAAGGTGGACTGGTTTTAGTTTACATCTTGTGAACAGTCGAGTCACTTTTCTGTGGTAGAGATGGACCCAGATGCACTAAATGAAGAGGCGAATCTTTAATTGTCCAATCTATTAAATATTTTGTGCATATATCCTAAGGCAAATTTTCTAAGCCTAATTCTAAGAGTTAGTCCTGTGTTTTAAGCTCCTCCTTAACCTGCTGTGTTATGTGGTTTTAAAGCCATGAGATCTGGTTATTTATTCTCATCTTCATGTTGTATACTTTGAACTTTGTAATAGCTTGTTAGATTGCCTTGTGTGTTAGAGGACGTAACCTTTGCTTGCTCCCTTTAATACAACCTAAATCTATCAACACAGTAACACACGTATGCCCAAAGCAATTTGAGTATGTGTTTAAAAGCATACTTGTCTATACAAGATAATCTAACAGAGATGTGTACTTTTTGTCTTTCTTGAAAACAGTGATACATTTTAATGTCTCTCTATCTGTCTATCCCCTCTGTACTACCGTTAAGTACTGTACTACCATGCTCCAACCTACACTGTTCCCATGAGTCGTAGGACTCTTTTTCGGGGTTATTGAAAGCGCTTTAGTTATTTTGTGCAATAAGTTGTATTATTTAACATATGTACATTGTCTGTGTGCATTTTTCTCACACCAGTGCATGCTTGTTTTATGTGCTGGTCATGTGCGTGCATGAGGGAGTGATGTTAAATGGGGCAGGTTAAACAAAAGCAAGTAAGAAAGCTAACAGTGAATGAACATGGTTGTAACAGTAACCTTGATCGTTACTGTTGAATGTATTGTGTGGTGGATCCTCGTATTTGAGGAAATTGGGCCTGGATAATACTTTGGAACGTTCTTGAATTTGATGTATAAGTAGGCGTGGGAGCCCTGAACCTAACCCTGTGACTAAGCCAATGTGGCATCTTGATACTGATTTAAAAAAAATACATTTAATTTGGACAAAAACAGCTCTGGGAAAAAATTAGAGACAATTGCAAAAATGTTTCTCAGTTTATCTTTTATTAGTGCAAGTATCGAACTGAACAGCTTTGCCTTAGTTTTCAAGAACTGCTGACAATATTTCTCCTGATTTCCGAATAAAAATATATTCTTCTTTAAAGCATAGTTTTAAAGGAAATGACAAAACATGAAAGTATGTGAAATGTTTATAGAGCAAATCTCTCTCTTCACTCTTAAGCGAAATGGCGATAATTACCTTTGACGTACTATTAGTAGTGTTTTGTCATCCAACTGGTCACCTTGTAAGAGGAGTGTGTTGATTACAGCAGTGTTTTTTTTTTTTTTATATATATATTCACCTGATCAGCACCTCATAAAGCAGAATGAGGTGCTTTTGTAGGAATATAAGACGCTGGCGTGGAATGGTTATCATACTCATACAGATGCTGATTTAAAAATAAATTGCAGTGGTCTCTTTTTTTTTTTTTCTTCCTGAAACTATGTTAGTAAACCTCTGACCACAATGATTTATTCCAGTTAAATAAATCATTCAGTGCGTTCCAAAGTCTTAATAGCCATGCACTAGTTGCTCATGTTCCTATTTGTAAGAAAGATGGCTTCTTATTTATTATGCCTGGTGTAACATTGTGAAAAGCCTGGTGTATGGCAGGTCTGGGCCCAGGCAAAAAATTAAGGATGCTAACTATACAGGCTGGCCGTTTAATTTTTTGTCCATGCTTGCAGTAACCATTCAGTTTTTTGCAGGGTGTAAAGTAATGAACACATTTTGCTATGAATGTGGTGATGTAATAATCTATGATGCACATCAGCTTGTATACGGCCTTTGCTGTTCTTTTCATAACAGAACCACAAATTTTCTTAATACCATGAATGTTTAGCCTACATTGTCAATCAACTAGACGAGATATAGGTTAGCTGAGATGCTGCTTTATTTAAACTACTGGCTCATCTGAAGTATGCTGTCTCATTAAATATAGAAAAGTAGCTAACATCAAGAGGTGGGGACCACTCCCTTTCATTGGTCCTAAAAAGCCAAGGTCGGTCATGTTTGTTGACATCTTCCATGGCATCTCAAAACTGATTTCCTTTAAAAGTGTTTTTAAAGTGTTTTTTGCTGACTATAGAAACAGTAATATTTTCCAACAGCTGACGTTTGCATTTCTCTCTCTCTCTCTCTCTTACTTGTAGACATCAGGTCCGGTTTATATGTACAGCTGTTGAGTGTCCCTCATGTACATGGCCAGGCAAAGCTGACACCATGGCCCAGATTTCCAGTGGCAATGGGTATAAGCTGGACAGACCAGCCTCTCCACTAGGGGCTCGACCCAAGGCGGCGGTGGGGAAAGAGGAGGCTTTGCGCATGGAAGCAGAGGCTTTGGCTAAACTGCAACGTGAAAAGAAAAACACACTCCCAGCCCCTCCTTCATCCACTAAAGCACTTCCTAATGCAGGAGCTTCAGCAGCCTCCACCAGCCGGCCTGAGAAAGATCTCATAGTTTTCCCTGAACCGGAGGCCAAGAAGAAGGCAGAGAAAGACGCTTTTGCAGGCATTGATGTAGAGAACTTGACCAACGAGGAACTGGAAAAGCTGCTTCTGGATGACAACTTTGGAACAAACAAAATGACCAGGCCCTCGTCTCTGTTGGGCTGCAATCTCAGTGCATCATACCCAGGGGGGCAAGCATTCAACACATCTCCATTCCAATGGACGCCCTCGCTCTCCACTCCATCAAACTCTGCTTTGTCCACGCCGACACACTCGCAGGCTTGTGTATTTCCTTCAGCGCCTTTCCCCAAACCACCCTGTTCATTTCAAAATGGCTTAGCCCCAGCCATGCCTCCTTTCATCCGCCTCCCTACCCAGCAATCCCCTTTTCTCTCTTTTACACCCATCCCACCTGCTGGTCCCCTTGTCTTTCAACAGCCTATGGTCACCCCAGAAATGGCTAAGCTCTTTGACAAGATTGCTAGCACTTCAGAATACTTGAGGAATGGCAGGTCTGCCAGCATGGATACAGATTCTACCTGTGTCAAGTCACTGGAGCCTGTTCCTCAGCCTTCTGAGCCTTCTAGTATCAGCTCCATTGACTGGCTGGATCTGGACCCCCTCAGCAAACGTAGAGTAGAGGTAGAAGAAACGCCCAGTGGATCTGTAATTGAAGAGTCTGCGTCTGCAGGGGATCCCTGGGATGCGGTGCTCCGAGATGAAGTTGAAGTCACTGGGAGCGGTAGCCCTCCAGCACAAGTAAAAGACCTGTGTACTGTGACATCTCAGCAAAGGAGAGCATCTACAGGGACTGCAGTCACCAGGAGCCTCTCACTCAACATTTCCTCTACCTCCTCTCACCACAGTCAGAGTAAAATGGTAGGAGAACTATTTGTTTTGCCGTTTTTAATCTAGCTATTTTCTTGACACAACTATGCCAATCTGCTTGCCTCACTTCTCTATTCTCATTATCCCTAACTAAAAAAGATCATCATTTTTTTTGTTTTCAAATTATTTTGAGAATGTTGTACCATGAACCCGGTGTCATCATTCAGAATGCTTTAACAGAGGGACATTAGTGTTAGTGCTAGGATTTCTGATTCTTTTACCAGAAATGACCAGTAACGATGCTCTCAGCTGAAATTGTCTGTCACTTGTGGTACTTTGTTCACAGAGCAGCAGGACTTACCTGTCTTAACACAGTTGTCATAATAAAAAACATGAAAGGACAAGGACATAAATATACTGTACTAGGGAACACCAGCTCCCTCGCTCATACGCTGCGTTCCTGCATATACCTCCATCATGCGCAACCACACTAGTTTGCCCACATAGTCCATAAATGCGATGTAAACTCGAAAGGTTGTATTTCGGGACCGTCATAACCCGAGGACCCCCTGCACTAGATTACAGTATAGACTAGATGACTCAATTACATAACCAAAAGTTACTTCTGCTGTACTCTAACATTGTAAACACGTGTATTGATATCAAGTAAACACGTAGGATTTGTTGCCAACGCCCTGTAAAGATTTTCCACCTCTGCGAAAAAATGCATTTGTGGGCAGAGTATATATAAACCAGATGAGAATATTTTGTTAATGATTCCGGACTTTCATAATTTTCATAGTTTGGTCAATCATTGACAAAACATGCTGATGTCCTCCATTTTTCACAAAGTGCTATATGCAGGTAATTTCTCACGTAGAAACTTGACTGGTTTTATATGGCATCTTATTTTACAGCTTTTAAACCCTGTGTTAGGATTATCAAAATTTCATACAAAAAAAGGCTAAGGTTCAGCAAAAGAATCCGTCAGGGGTTGGCATCAGTAGCTATTGTTTGTTACTGTTTTATACACTGTGGGTCAAAATGACAGTTAGATTTTGGACTGGATGGACCTGTTTTCGATTATTCGAGCTTGAAGAATGTTTTAGAAGTTTGTTGGTTTCTTAAAGCTGAGTACATTGACAGGCCAAGCACAAACATAGGGGTTGGTTTGCCATAGCTGTGTTTCATTGCTAAAAGACACTCTTACGTTTTTTCTTTGTGGTTTGTGTTGCTTGTTCGGTCTTTTTCAGCAGTTTGTAAGGACAACAGCTGCAAACATTGTTTGTTTGCCTAATCTGTATAGTCTAACCTCTTAAGACCCTTTCAGTAAATGTTTTTTATTTAAATTATTATTATTTCTGGTCAGGGACACAGACAGCCTTTTCAGCAAACAACTCTTATTAGAACTTGTAACGGTTCTTCAGAACACCTTTTCAAAAAGGGTTCTTTGTAGAATATCTCCCTAAAGTCACAAAAAGGTATGGAGGAAACCAAAACCAAAATATTTAAGGGTTCACAAGTTGCTGTATGTATAATGTTAGATCACTTGCTAGTTTATTAGTTAGTAGGGCTGTAACGGTTCGGTGCATGATGTCTTTCGGAGAATACCCGGTAAGACGGAGAAGACGTGATTGAAGTAATACGGAATCACAGAGGGACCAAAAAGGCAACTAAATCATAAACTTGGGTCATAGTGTGGTGCAGTAGTGCCACCTACTGGCGTAACGCTTACACATACATGAAAATATAAGCATGAGAGTGTGTTTACTGGTTAATGCGCTGCTGTTTACTTAAAATAAACAAAAACAAACCAAGCCGCATTCTTTAGAACTTTGTACCGAACCGTAACCCCAAAACCGAGGTACGTACCGAACCGTGACATCTGTGTCCCATTACACCCCTATTAGCTAACTATTTTTTGTCGCATTTAACTAGCTGGTAATCTGAGGCATAATGCAAGTGGCTTATTTTATTAAAATGTTTTTAAATGTTAGCAATAGTTTATGAAAATATTAGCGGTGCCACACACAAAGAAAATCTTATTTACAAGCTCTTTGATTACACTTACGGCATTTAGCAGACGCTTTTATCCAAAGCGACTTCCATTCCCTACCTATAGGGGACAGTCTCCCTGGAGCAACTTAAGGGTTAAGGGTCTTGCTCAGGGACCCAGTGGTGGTGCTGAAGGTAGTATTCGAACCCATGACCTCTTGGTCTGGAGGCAAGTATCCTACCCACTGAGCTACCTCCACCCCTTGATTAATCTAAATCAATCTGCATATGAATTTTGGCATATGAGTGAATGAATAATCAACATTACAGCCTTTGGTGTATTTTGTTTAATACTTATTTTTGCCCTGTTCATGTACAATAACGGTCACAGGAATCAAAAATATGACCTAATATGCTTAGGGGAAAAAATCAGAACTGGAACTAAGAACCATCTATATCTATAAAAATATTTTTATAGGGATGCACCGATCGATCGGCCAGTGATCGGAAACGGACGATTTTTGGCCTGATCACTCACACATATTGCCGATTTCAAACTGATCTTGCGCATGTGCGTTACTTGCAGCACAGCGACGTGCGCATTCAGGCTGCGTTCGCGTGTACGCTCAACGGAGGCATTTCTCCATGAGCGCCCGCCATTCAAATCTGCTCAACAGCGATTGGTTGCTGCTGCTACGCTCCCGGCGTGGAAGAAACGCCCACTGCCAAGCGTCAACAAGACGCCTCTTGTAAATGCAGCCTCAGACGTGCTGAAATGTCCGCCGTTTGTGATTTCTTTACCTTGAACGAAGATGATGCCAAGCAGCAGAAGTGAAAACGCATTGATTTACTGGAAAATCAACAAAGATTGTTTCCCTGCATTTGCTTCACTTGCCTGAGCCTCTGCCCCATGTACAAGCGTTGAGAGTGAGCGCTTGTTTAGCTTGGCTGGAAATGTGGTAGATGAAAAAAGAAATATAATTTCTGGTGACAAGGCAGAAATGCTTTTGTTTACCAAAATAAACTTGCCATCAATGTTCAGTTAGTGGCATTTTGTCAATATATGTTGCTAAGACAAAAAGGTGCCTTGTTGTTTTTTGTTCACTCACTGCCCCTTATTTGAAAGCATATGTTAAACTTTAGTTGTATTTGCATTATATTGAGCTTTATTTGGGAGTTTATTTATTTATGTATTACATTTTATTTATTTAAATTTGTAAAGAAAATTTATTAAAATAAAGCTTTATATTGAAGAAAATTTGATTTTTGTTTGTATTCATTATTATAAAAGTAAAGAGTAAACGGGGAAAGTAACTACCACGTTACATTAAAAAAAGTTGAAACCCATTTTTTGTGTCGATGTCGGAGACTACATGCAGCAGCTCTAATTTTCTGTTATCTGGGGAAAAAAATCTGTATCGGAAAAATCGGTATCGGCCGATCACACTTAATAAAAATCGGTACTCGGAATCGGCCAAGAAAATCGCAATCAGTGCATCCCTATTTTTTTTACGCACAATTTTTTCTGTGATTCATTGATCAAAAGCATTAATTTGGCAAAGTTACGCAACAAAAAGGTCTGAAGAATGCGGCTTGGTTTGTTTTCATTTATTTTAAATAAACAGCTGTGTATTAACCAGTAAACACACACTCTTGCTCATATTTTCATGTATGTGTTACACCAGTAGGTGACACTATTGCACCACACTACGACCCAGGTTTATGATTTACTTGCGCTTTTTGGCCCCTCTGTGATTCCGTATTACTTCAATCACGTCTTACGTGTACCGTGTATTCTCCGAAAGACATGATGTACCGAACCGTGACCCGTGTACCGTGACGGTTCGGTACGAATACATGTACTGTTACAGCCCAAGTATATACTAAAATGATCCATGTCTTTAGCCTTCTACTTTTATAAAGGAGAGATGTGTGAATGTAAAGAATAGTTTTAGGGTTTAAAGAACGTCTTTTGTTGCTCCTAAAGAACACATTCTGTAATGGCTCTGTGTCAGTTACTGGTTTTATATAGCACATTCGAGCCTAGACCCATTATTTTAAAGTATTAATGCATTTGAATACTTTAAGACTCCCTTCCTGTTTCATTGTGTCATTCCGTGTGAGCGGGAAAATTAGCTGTTGTCGCATTTTCTCAGAGAATTCTGGTCATTGATGCCGTCTGAGCAGCTTCCTAGAAAGGAAATATTATCACGTTCATGAATAATCTAGTGAACTTCTGTAGTTCATGCAGTGTTTTGACACAGACTTCATTTTCCAACACTCTGTATTGCATAATTGAAAACTCTGTTTCAGAACACATTGTTCTGAACAAAGGAAGAAAACCTCAGTAACAGTGTTATATGCTTTACTAATAATACTGCTGACCTCGTGGTGGGCACTACCTGCACGTTCACCAGCAGGTGCTACTGTTTGAAAAGAATCTGCTTTACTGAATGTGTCTGTCTGGACATTAACGATTCTGTAACCACTTGAGTCACTGATACTCAGCAGTAAATTTGCTGTGTGTACATGTAGAGGAAAATGCTTTATCAGCACAGAAGAGATCAACTTATCTGTCTTTCCCCATCGCCTGTTCTCTGACTTGCCTGCAGAAGGGCTCTGCTTGTTGCCATAGCATCTCTGACTTTACCTCTAGCCATGACTGTGGTTTACAGTTACCTCACCACTTAGCTCACCTGATACCCTTATCAGTCTGAGGACTGTTTCTCCAGTCTGCCCACTTTATCTAAGTCAAAAGCCTGTTTGTTATTGTCAGGATTAACAGACTAAGTGCAGTTGAGCTTGCTGTTGCCTTTGCTGCATTGCTGAATGCCTGTTACTTAGAGGGAGACTGCAATTTTACAGAGCAATAGCAAATTCATAAATCAATGTTAGATTTGCTTATAAAGTCATTATTTTACTGACGGCGACTAAAATGGTCGCCAATGCAACTACATTATTTATTTTGCAACTATTGTTTTCAGTCACTGGCGATCGTTTCTCACAACCAAGAGAAATTACATGTTGTATGTATCTGGAGTGTTTGAGGGACTAATGAGGAGAATGAGCGAGAGAGAAATCTGGAGGATGTGGAGCTAGTGAGTCGGGATTGCGCAGAGGATTAGAAAGAAGAGAGAAAGGACATCTATAAAGAAGATGAGTCCAGATAACACACCTGTGGAGGCTTGTTTAAAGGAATCCAGGAGCATGAGAGAATGCCTGAAGATTGGGGAAACTTACTGGTACCAATTTTCAATAAAAATGGTGATGTGCAAAGCTGTAGTAACTACAGAGGTATGTAGTTGGATCAGCCAGGTCTGAAGGAGTTGCACTGTGTCTTTGTGGACTTGGGGAAAGCGTATGATAGGGTGCCTAGGGAGGAGTTGTGGTATTATAATTAAAAGTATGTGGAAGTGGTACAGGACATGAATGAGGACACTGTGACTGCAATGTATTGTATGGTTTAGAGATCGTGGTACTGACGAAAAGACAGTAAGCAAGGCTGGAGGTGGCAGAGCTGAAAATGTTAAGATTTGCATTGGGAGTGACGAGAATGGACAGGATGAGGAATTAGTTCATTAGAGAGACACCTAGAGCTGCCAGGGAGGAGGGAAAGCGTAAGTTTAGTTGGAGGTTTATGGATGTGGTAAAGGAGGACATGCAGGCAGTTGGTGTGAAAGAGGAAGATGCAGAGGATAGCAGGAAGTGGAGATAGTTGATCCACTGTGGTGGAGCAGCCAAAAGTAGATGATGATGACTCAAACGTTCATTGAATGTACTTAACAGAAATTGAATACAAAACAATATAAAAGAGAATAGATTAGTTATTCATTGTTGTCTGTTCGCAACTTTGTTTGATGTTTATTGTCTATACTGTGTTGACTGTCTGCACTATGTTACTGTCTGTATTTGTTTGCACCGTTAAGTAGCCCCTACAATTTCGTTGTATGTGTAGCATCCTGCTTCAGTACAATGACAATAAAGGCAAATCTTAACTTATCTTACTACATGGACCCTTGTCCTTTAAAAACTGGTCTAAAATTCCTAAATGTTTTTCCAACAAGTCTTATTAAAATACTAATGGGTATGTGAGCTAAAGTTTGTCCAAAGCTGTATGTATGCATGTTTGGGGATTTTTACGTTAGAAAAAGCTATTATGAACAGATTCTGTGGTTTTTGTTTTGGGTCTGCTACACCACTGCAACCACCTAGCAACAACCCTGAATACCAGTGTGAATGTGCAGTCACACTTCACATTTACTTGTGGAATTGCATCTAGTTATTATTGTTATTCTTTTCACCTCTTCTCCACCTACTGTTTTTGAAATATGGACACGGTTTGTTGATTATTTAAAATGGACAATTGTCTCTATAGTCATGTATTCATAGGAAGCACACTTTGACCTGGATTAAAACAGATTAACAGCACTTCTGTTCTCTATTCATTAAAGGCTGCTGCCAAAATATGCAACTGAGTCACATGAAAAAAATGGAGCATCCTGCTCCAGCTCACAGCAAAAAGGATGAATAATTGCTTTCTTTTGGCTGTGACTTTACAAGCAGACTGCAGATAGAGCCTGTTCCCTTTTTAATATGCTTTCCGAGCTTTTCCTTTGCTTGTCCTTCCTAGAGTTTGATACGGATATTTTTGAATAGGAGTGGAGAAAAATTCTTAAAACTGGATTTAATACATTTTCCTGCATGCAGTAGGCCAGACAAGTTGAAGATATTTTTGTTCTTATTGAAACCTGAATGTGTAATAAACATGACATCCTTCAGGGACTGCAGGGGATTCTTACATTGAAGAGTAAAATATGCCATAGAGTGTAATGTAAACAAAAATAATAATTAGAAAATCCACCAGGAGTTGTGCCTTTGACAAACAGCTCAATATGTTTCATTTGAACACCACACTTTAGCTTTTTGTTAGCACTGACAATTGCAAACAGCTGTGCCGCCGTTTTGGCTTATGAGGCAATAGAAGTGTAATGATGCACTTGGACCACAATTCAATTTTATTCATGATACTCTCAGTACTGATATGCACAATACTCACAGTATTTCGTACAAATTTTGAATGAAGTAGGTAACACTTTCAGCTGTTGCAAAGTTTATTAATTTAACGAGAGCTGGAATGTGGGGCAGGGAGTTATTCATGACTTGAATGTGCTGGAATAGGTTGTTCTGCATTGGTGGAACAATTTAAACAATGCACTTCAAATATCACAATGAATTTGGTGCTTATTCTCCACAATGCACTGGCATATGACCATACTGTACTTTATAAAAAAAATTCATTGAGATCACAATTAAATATAAATATATTGTTACACCTGTACTAAGCATAGATACAGTACAAACCGGTATGAAAGTACTACAAAATACCAGCAAACAATGTAGATTTGAATGTTTCTATATTCTCTATAAGTACTACTATTTATACAGATCTCTTGGTTTGTGCCCTGGCCAATGGAAAGTGGACCTTATATAGACATAAAACACATGTCCTTTTTAGCTTAATGTTATGTGCCTGACTTTTGTCAAGCTAAGTATATTTTTGTGTAAAAAAACAAAAAAAAATACAAATAAACAAACATAAATGTATACTGGAAAATTAGATCTATGTGGCCAGTTTAGTCATTTTGCAGGAAATAAACACAAAACATTCCTTTGCTTTTTTAAAGGCTTCTGTAGACATTTATATTCAAAATTTGTAGAAGCTGCATCAAGTACCTTTCATGGTTTATGCTGGCCAAATGATTTGAAAACCATCACTCATTCGGGTGTTTGGGCTCTGAAACATATTGAGTTTGAATTATTTATTTATTTTAGGTTCCTTATTTATTATTTATTGCAGTACTTCAGCGTAGCCATAAGTGCATGATTGCATGCCAGGTTAAATGAACAAAACTCAGGGGGAAAAAAACTACTTTATTACAAATATTTGCATTAAAAATAATTGGAGTGCTCTTGGAGATGGCTGTGGACCCTAATGCATGCAATATTTTCAGATCTCAGATTTTTAAAATATTACCCCAAAGTTTTTATAAGAAAAAGAAAAAGTGAACAATGACTGGGAGGTTATGACTATAGCAGACATTCTTTAAATTCTCCATGTCCCCTGTCTATTCCGTGATGTTCTTTCTTGCTCGAAGTTCAGTTTTGTTGTCATTAGCCAAAACGTCATGCAATATGATTCATTTGAAATTGCACAATACAAACTTCTTAAAAGTCTGATGCGATTTCCAGATTGGTCTTTGACTTGCTGTTAGGCTGAAACAATTATTCAACATAATTCCCTTTTTAATAATAATAATAATAATAATAATAATAATAAATTACTTATATAGAACTTTTCAAGAAACCCAAAGTCAGGAACTTTGAAAATAAGCGAAGAGGGTGTTGTAGATCTCAGGGGGGGGGCAAGTTCCAGAGACTCCGAAGTCTCTGTCTCCAGAGGACCACAGTCTTGTGTGGTGTTGGAAAGCAGGCATTTGTCTGTGGACTGCAGAATCTGAAGCAGAGTGTAGCAGAGATACAAGTCCGATAAATACTGGGTAGCAAGGAGGGAGCTGTAAGTGAGAAGGAAGAGGGAGAACTTGCAGGTGAGTTTGTCTGAGTTCTGTAAATACTGCAGCTGGTTCCGGGCAGAACAAACAGGGGTCCATTACATAGTGGTCCAGACAGGAGACATTGAAAGCATGGATGAGGGTTTTCAGAAGGTGAAGAATGGAGTCCGGAGATGTTCTTGAGGTCGTAGAAGGCAGATTATGTGATGAATTCAGTGTTTGTTTGGAGTGAGAGGGTGGAGGCCGGAATAACACCCAGACTTGCCAACCTCCAAGAATTGAGAGAAGGACTAGCCATCCACACCAGTGAGAAAAGCGTCTAAAGCAGTTTGGGAGTTCATTGCTGTCCTTACGAAGGAAAATGTCTCAAGTAAAAAACAAATGTCATTACATCTTGAAGTCACGCAGTTCACGCTGTACATGGTTTACTAAACTCCTTTCAGTTATGCTATTCAGTCCATGAACCTTGTTGGTTCTGTTCATTAGATGTATTTCATTTACATGCAGCTCATCTAGAGATGTAAAATGACTATGAAGACTGGCTTGTTAAAATGTTAAACTGGTTAAACTGGTTAAATAATGCTAGGGTCTTTGCAGGCATGGACTGATTACAATCATGGTCACTTAGTCAGTGCGCTTGATCACTATGTTGTCTTTTTTTTTCTTTGCAGGTCACAAAAGGAGGTGGGAATGCGCTCACAAAGTACGCTACTTTACAAGGAAAGGAGGCACAGAACCTAGAAGTCATAGCTTTCTGTGAGGAGATTGCAAAGTAAGCCATTCATTGTGAAGGAGGAAGTGTTTGTGAACACTGAGTGCACAGATTCCGTGTTTATCATTATGTCTGTGTGAACTCCACTGAGCCATTCCTCAGGGTGCGAGTCTTGAAATGCCCTCAGCTTAAATGTTGTCATAACTTTGCTCTCTGTTGTAACAGACAGTGTTGTCTTAGCATGTTGACAGTCTTTCTTATCGTGAAAGATAAAATAAAACCAGTAAAGAATGGGTAAACGAATGACTGTACCCTCATGTGTTTATTTTTTCTGTTCCCGTTGCAGATTGAGGTCACAGTTTACTCATGATAACCTCTCCACCAATCCTGGATATGTTCTCAGTCCTGTGATCTCCCAGAGGGACGGAGGAGGAGACAGCAACAGCAGTGTAAAAGTGTCCATTGAGATTTCAGACTCCCAGCAGCCTGTGACCTTCACCTGTGATGGTACAAATTATAATTTTTTTTTTTTAGATATTCCGCAGTATACAGCTATACTAGTAACTAGTATCAGCTATCCCAGTATACAGTATACTCCCCAACAACCAAACCCCTATACTAGTATAGCTATACTAGTATCAGCTATCCCAGTATACAGTATACTCCCCAACAGCCAAACCCCTATACTAGTATAGCTATACTAGTATCAGCTATCCCAGTATACAGTATACTCCCCAACAGCCAAACCCCTATACTAGTATAGCTATACTAGTATCAGCTATCCCAGTATACAGTATACTCCCCAACAGCCAAACCCC
>JBBPDC010161501.1:721-18587 GCA_037974485.1 Hemigrammopetersius urotaenia | reverse complement strand
ACACACACACACACACACACACACACACACACACACACACACACACACACACACACACACACACACTCTACACACACTCTACACACACAGACACACACACACACACTCACAAACACACCACAGATCAGAGTATCAAACTGTTGTCAAGGTTACCCAAATGAATTACACGTGGCAACATGATCGCAGACGGCCCGATCGATTTCAGAGAGAGAGACAGAGAGAGAGAGAGAGAGAGAGAGAGACAGACAGACAGAGAGAGAGAGACAGAGAGACAGACAGAGCAAGAGAGAGAGAGAGAGAGGTGTGATCCTGGTATGCTAAATGCTGGAAGAACACCAGAACAAAGAGAGCAGGAAGGAGGGAGGGAGATTTTCTTGACGCCAAGAAAAAGCAGATTTAGATCAGAAGGAACGATTTTAGAAGATAAATGTGTCTCTTCAGCTCCTCTAGCACCACCATGAATGGTAATCTGGTAATATCTGCTGATCAATATCGAGTATTGACTGAAAATTTAATCACTGATCAATAGTTAGATTTTGATAACTGATCACTTCACATTAGCTCAGTGAGACACTTGTTGTCTATCCATTGCCAGCAATGAAAGATGTACAATTAATATAGAAAATTAATAGAGTAATACCTCGCTTTCCACTTTGTTTACGTTCCGCGTGTAGTGAAAAATCGCATTGTGTTTTGGCTAAAAAATGCCTAAAAATGCCTATTTTTATAGTGTAAACCCAAAATCTGCCCACAAATCTGCTCCCAGAACAAGTGTAATGTATTACCCTTAAAGATAAATACGAGGACAAGACACAGAGCAGTCATGCTACATGCTGCAGCGGCTTCTTCTTCTTCTTCTTTTTATGGCGGTTGACAACTTTTCAGTGTATTACTGCTACCGCTGGGCAGGTGGAGATAATACAGTTCGGTTCCCATGAAAAAATCCACGTTAGATTGAATCTGAATGCTGATCTGTGCAAAACTGAGGGGTTACAGTATTTCAGAAGATCTGCAATTTACTGGGGTTTTCCTGAGCTAAATGTGTACAACATGTCACTTATTTTAATTTAGACCTTTAAAGAACTCTTTACAATTCTCAGGTCAGGAGATTCTTCTCCTTCGCCTTTAGCCAATCGAGATCCAGAACATTTAATTGTATTTTTTCAACCAAATTCACGCCATCGTAAAGCCAAGCTGCTTTGTACACTGGCACTAATCATTGCTCGACACGTGTGTTCAGATGTTTACTCCGTACTTTCCTGCATGTGCACACATTTAATGTTTTGTTTTCACTCCAGAATATTTTTGGCTCTGTACTTTCACTTGTAATTCTCACTGTTAATCGATTTTGACACGACACCCAGACTTTCACCTTACACACTTACACACCAGCGCTTTCAGAACTTCTCTTACATTTGCTTCAGTTTCACAGAGAGAGAGAAAAGCAAAAATCCACGTCACTGTTCGTTTCTTGGTCAGATATTCGACAGTAAAGTGCTCTGGTATTTTCACACTGCTCTCCTTTAGCGCCTCGTTTCATTTTTACTTTCACTCGCCTTCAAAGTACAGAGATACAAGATCCAGGTTCCTCCAAATTGTTACGGATGACGGCCGCTAGAGGCCACTGTTTTATTCTGTTTGTTTATGCCCTTTTCTGTTCTGTTTCGTGTGGGTCTATGTTGGGTTTCTGGGGCTTTTATTTTTGATACATGCTGGGTTTTGCTTTTGTCACGTGTTGTGTTCACCTGTTTCTGTTCCCCCTTGATCACTGTCTGTATTTAAGTTCCGGTCTGTGTGTCACTCGGCATGAGCCGATCACTTTAGAGTGCACCATTTAATGAAGCCGTCTGTTTTTGTTTTTGCTAATAAACTCCCCGTTTCTCATGGATCCCTTTCTGTCTGCCTGTTCCTGGTCCGTGCTTCCTGGTGGCTCCGGGTGACACAAATATAAATTCTTGATACAATGTTCAATCCTGCCCACAGTGTGTGTAAATAGAGGGACTGAGTGTCCAGATGCAGCACGATCAGAGCAGTAGAACAGCTCAAATAAACATCGTTGGAAAGGTCTCCTGGAGATCTACCGAACTGTGGAGTTTGAAATGTGAAATCGTGCTTGGAGTGCGGGGCTCAACCCTGGTGTGGAATTCGGAAAAAGTTCTTCCAGATTGGCAACAGCCTGCCCTGAGTCCCCTTGTGTGAAAACATCCAGAAAAAATACATTTATTGCCACAAAAAAGCAAAAAAAAGGCGGAGGATATTTGCAGTTTCCGCGTTATTGTGGGCATTTCCACGTAAAACTATGAGTTCGGTTCTCAAAGAAAATTCTGTGTTTGACTGAATCCGCGACTCCTGATCCGCGTTAAACTGGTGGGTTACTGTAAAACTGGGGGGTCACTGTAAACCTGGGGGGTCACTGTTAAACTGGGGGGTCACTCTAAAACTGGGGGGTCACTGTAAACCTGGGGGGCCAGTGTAAAACTGGGGGTTACTGTAACTGTTAAATGATGTTTGCCATCATATTATAACATATTGGTGGAACTTCTTTCTGAGTGTTGCTACAGTCAGTGTGTTTAACATCTATTTAACCAAACTGGTAAATATCAGACACTGGTAGTTTTGTTCCTAAACCTAGTAAACAGAACAAATATTAATTTAAAACACAGTTTCTTCCATTACAGGTGTGTTTGTTTTTATTTTATTTCATATTTAGAGCTTACACTATAAAAAAAATAGGCATTTTTAGGCTTTTTAGTTACCAAAACACAACAACACAGGTTTTCACTATACGTGCTCTGCCCGATTTCTTCCATTATAGGTGTGTTTTTAGTTTTGGATTTTTCCTAAAAAGTTTCCCTCATTACATTAAAAGAATACCGTTTTAATAAGGAGTAATGAGTTAAAGGAGTTCTTGTTTCCTAAACTTATTTTGATTCCATACGATGATTATCTTAGATGTAAGTCAAGTTAACCCTGTATTTTCAAGTGTCCTATGATCTGATATGGAGTCGAGTTATAACTTCAAAATATCCTGGTCATGTTTGGTCTCAAAATGTTCAGCAATAATAGCTGACAATAATTATGATAGATAATTTTGATAGATAATTGTGATAGATCATTTTGATAGATAATTGTGATAGATCATTTTGATAGATAATTGTGATAGATCATTTTGATAGATAATTTTGATAGATAATTGTGATAGATAATTGTGATAGACATTTCCCTTGGAATTCTAGAGTTTCAGGACATCTCTGCCTCTGCAGGGTCCAGAGCTGGACAAAGAGGACGAGAGTCTACACTGATTTTAACTCACGAACTTAAAGATCTAAGCGTTTGGGGAAATCCTAATTGTTGATGACTAAAGGGATTTCTAACGTTCATGCATTCTGTAGTTAGTTTTGAATAATTTTGGTAAACTTAGGAATGAATTCTGTGAATTAAGTCATAGTTGGTAAACCGTATTAATTTTCATGCTAGTACTTAAATAATCTTGCTTGAGAGAAAAGCCCTAATTAATAAACCACTAATCAATGATTCATTGATTATTAACTAATCAGTTAATGAATACAGTGGTGAATCAGCCCTGAACTGAGTCCTACGTATATTCTGGTACACAATTAATATTCACTGTAATGTCAGCCTGCTTAAATCCACAGGTTTTATGCTGATATTAATATCCTAATCCTGTTCTATTAAACACCATATTGGTAATTAAAATGAGAAATATATAATGATGTAGGATATTTGAGGTAGCTTTGGCATTTTCCAGTGTCATTAATAATATCCAGCCTGATGTTATTGAGTATTTATCAAGCATGAGATTTGTCTCTTGCTGTCATTAGACTGAAAGTGTATCACTCCTCAGTCACAGCAAAGCCACTACATTATAACCGCTGACATAAAGCTGCACCTGCTACAACACTTTCCTGATCACAACTTGAATCCTGGTACTTTAAATACCAGCGGAGGTTCAAGAGGGGGGAAGTGAAAAACTGAAACTTGATAATGTAGAATTAAAATCGTGACCATTATTAATGGACATTAATCCTGCACTAATGCTCATTAGGTGCCAAAGATGAACGTGTTCTGCTGCTGTTGTCTAGCTACGTGAGGGTGCGATGGTTAATGATGTCACCGCGCAGCAGGCGTGGCCTGGGTCTGCTCTGAACAGTAATGTGTTTGATCAGTGTCTGTTTTACTCTCTGAGCTCAGGGATCATCTCCTTAAACCCTGAGTGGAATAACCTGCACAGAAACTGAATGAATGAAGGCACTGACACTTCCTTTATAAGCCTCTTCATAACGGACCAGCCCCGCCGAACCCAGGGACCCCGCCGACACCCAGGAGCCCCTCTGACACCCTCCCACACTCACGCCGGCCTCTCTGGCCGAGCTGCTCCTACAGTGCGAGACAGTTCATCCTGGTAATTTTGTGCTTCACACCCTGCACTCAGTAATATCATTCACACTTTCACCCATCATCTGTTTATCCCTCCCTTTCACATCCTCAGCATCGCATTAAGCAGTGTTTCATTCAGCAACACTCAAATGGGGAAACAAAATCATGCAGAAAGAAAAACAATATGCATGCAGGTGTCCAAACACTCTCAGCACACCTGTAAACACATCCCTCTCTCTCTCTCTATCTCTCTCTCTCTGTCTGTCTCTCTCTCCCTATCCCTCTTTCTCTCTCTCTCTGGCGTATTTAAGCCGTGTTTGCGGCGTGTTTAAGTTGTGATTAAGGCATGTTTACCGCATGTTTAAGGCGTGTTTAAGGAGTGTTTAAGGCGTGTTTAAGGCATGTTTAAGGGGTTTTGAAGCCGTGTTTAAGGCATGTTCAAGGCCTGTTTAAGGTGTATTTATGGCATGTTCAAGGCGTGTTTACGGCATGCTTAAGTTGTGTTTAAGGCGTGTTTACAGCATGTTTAAGGCGTGTTCAAGGAGTGTTTAAGTTGTGTTTAAGGCATGTTTAAGGCGTATTTAAGCCGTGTTTAAGGTGTACTTAAGTTATGTTTTAAGGCATGTTTTAAGGCGTGTTTACAGCGTGTTTAAGGCCTGTTTAAGGTGTGTTTACGACGTGTTTAAGGCGTGCTTAAGTTATGTTTTAAGGCGTGTTTTAAGGCGTGTTTAAGGCATGTTCAAGGCGTGTTCAAGTTGTGTTTAAGGCATGTTTAAGGCTTATTTAAGGAATGTTTACAGCGTGTTTAAGTTGTGTTTGAGACGTGTTTACGCTGTGTTTTAGGAGTGTTCAAGGCGTGTTTAAGTTGTGTTTAAGACGTGTTTACACCCTGTTTAAGGCCTGTTCAATGAGCATTAAAGTTGTGTTTAAGGCGTGTTTACGTAGTGTTTAAGACGTGTTTAAGTCGTGTTTAAAGTGTGTTTAAGGCATGTTTAAATTGTGTTTAAGGCATGTTCAAGCCGTGTTTTTAAGGCGTGTTCAAGGCACGTTTAAGTCGTGTTTAAAGCGTGTTTAAGGCGTATTTAAGGTGTGTTTAAGGCATGTTTAAGGCGTGTTCAAGGCGTGTTTAAGTTGTGTTTGTGTTTGAGACGTGTTCACGCCGTGTTTAAGGCGTGTTCAAGGCATGTTTAAGTTGTGTTTAAGGTGTGTTTAAGGCGGGTTTACACCATGTCTAAGGTGTGTTTACGCCGTGTTTAAGTTGTGTTTAAAGCATGTTTAAGGCATGTTTAAGTTGTGTTTAAGGCATGTTCAAGCCGTGTTTAAGGCATGTTTAAGACATGTTTAAGTTGTCTTTAAGGCGTGTTCAAGCCATGTTTAAGGCATGTTCAGTGCGTGTTTGAGGTGTGTTTAAGGCATGTTTAAGGTGTGTTTAAGGTGTGTTTATACCAGAGAGCTCCTATTCTCTGCCAGCTGCTCCGGTAAATGAGAAGAGCCCCCATGCCGGTGTAATCGCCCAGTGTTGTGCAGCCATGGCAGGCAAGGGGCGACTTAATCAAAGCCAAATGGAGCGGCAGTGGCGACAGAGAGGGCTCTGACAAACAGCGCATCAAGTGATCCAAAACAGCGCCCTGACAGCTACGCTTTCCACGCAGGGTAACCATGATGACAGCATTAAACAACGAGGGGGGTGAGGCTGGAGGAGAGGAGGAGAAGAAGAATGAAAAAAGAGGCTGGAGGAAAGGAGGGTAGGAGGGTTGGAGGAAAGTAGGGTGCAGGAGAGGAGGGTAAGAGGAGAAGGTTATGCTGTGGAGGAGAGGAGAGAAGTGGTAGGCTGTGGAGGAGAGGTGGAGGAGAGGAGGGGTAGGCTGTGGAGGAGAGGTGGAGGAGAGCAGGAGTAGGCTGTGGAGGAGAGATGGAGGAGAGGAGGGGTAGACTGTGGAGGAGAGGTGAAGGAGAGGAGGGGTAGGCTGTGGAGGAGAGGTGGAGGAGAGCAGGAGTAGGCTGTGGAGGAGAGGTGGAGGAGAGGAGGGGTAGACTGTGGAGGAGAGGTGAAGGAGAGGAGGGGTGGGCTGTGGAGAACAGGAGTAGGCTGTGGAGGTGGGTGGAGGAGAGGAGGGTGGATGCTGTTGGAAGGTAGCTCCAGACAGGCTTTGATCTGTGTCTGACTGTCAGAAGACTCCCAAGTGTCTCCGGAGTGCTCTGGTCTCAGGGAGCCGTCTCTGAGAGCCGCTGATTAGCGGGTGGAGTATAAGCCGCGCGGCTCTGTGTGACTAGCTCCGCCTGCCAGAGCGTCACACTGAGAAACGCTGAGAAAATCCCCAACACGAGTCGACAAATGAGCCTGTTGTTTGGAACCTGGAAACCTCGTTGTATTCCTCAGATGTGATTAAACCTGTCAGAGCTCAGCTCAGCACCGCCTCCACCCTCTGGAGCAGGAGAGGGACGGAGGAGCTCAGGCTGGGGACGGGAGCAGGATCCTCAGAGGGAACTGGAGATATGCCTGAGGAAACTGGAGATAAGCGTTCAGATCAGCACGTTGAAACTAAAACGTAACATGTTCAGGTTCTCATCTGTACAAGAGCAGGATTTAAATATCACAGCTAATGTGTCTAAATGTCTTCACTGGAGGACAACTGTTGCCTTAAAGTCCTCTAAATGATTATGTAAACAATCACAGGTGAATCTTTTTATCTTTGTATCCATTTAATTCCATTTTATTGCATTTAATTTAGGTGAAACATCTGATCATGTGAAAAAATATGAAAATGCGAAACTGGAAAAAATATCTGATCGTGTGAAAAGAACAGTTTGAGGTTTCATGTCAGATGTGATCACATGGTGCTGGTTGGGTAACGGGTGGTCCTGACTGACAGGTGGTCCTGTCTGACAGGTCCATGGAAGGGACTGAACAGACACACATTAGAAGAGTGAAGTTTTATCTAAATGTAAAAATAATTCTACATTAACTTTACATTAACTTTAGGATCTTTCAGCGTCGGTAAACGCTGTTCGTCCCAAACCAGGATCACTCCAGACCCTCCAGACCTGCTGAGCTCCCCACTGTGAGCACCCTGTCAGTACAGAGTCTGGCCTCGCTCAGGCACGAGGCATGAGGGAAGGATCTGGGAATAGAACTGCGGCTCCACATTTGACCCAAACACCCTGTGGGTCTCGTCTGAGTCAGTGACTGGCTGGCCCTGTCTTCCCCTCCCTTTCGCCTCTCTCTCTCGCTCTCTCTCTCTCTCTGTCTCTCTGTCTCTATCTCTCTCTTTCTCACACACACACACTCACACTCACACACACACACACACACACACACACACATGCATGAATGAACTCTTCCAGTATTTTTTTGGGTCCATCTTGACTTTAATCTCCCTTGCAGGCGTTAATGCAGTTATGACAATTTTTGCTCCATGTGTATGTATTCACTCACACACTCACACACACTTACCAATTCCTCTTCAGAGACCGCGTGCATATACACACACACACACACGCATGACCACACACACCCAACTACCCAGAGAAATCTGGCAATCATGCTTAATCCCACTCCAGCCTGGGTAATCCCAGAAAATCTGGGGCTAATCCTGCTAAAACCTGGCCGAGCCGCAGCGCCGGGGTTCTGAGGATCACACGCCGGCCAGGCGGGGGGCCATGATGGCCATAATGATCTGAGCAGACCCATTAGCAGACTCACCAGGACTTCCCACTGTGGTCTGACACTGGACTAATGGAGGTTTAGACTCTCCACGCTCTGAAGATAGAGGACCAAACACAGCCTGGTGGAATTCAAACTGCACAGAGACACATGAAACCCTCGGCTTTCCCCGTCAGCCACATCTTCAACAAGGGGAGATTTGCTAGCAGAGCTCTGCAGTCCAGCCTGGTCTTTAGTAGAAAATAAAAGTAAGGCCAGTATTAGCAGAGCAATGGATGATAATGTGTCAAGTTCTCAGTGATTTCCGTGCAGAAGTCTCTCATTGGCATCTCCATGTTTTATGCATGGGCTGGAACTGCGTCTGTACTTCTGTAAGAGAATCCAAATAGAACTGCATGCTGCTCTAATTTGCAGAAGACTCTCCTCAGAGCATTCGGAGCAGTCCTGCACTTTAAATTCCGCACAGCGCTCCATTCGACGTGGTCCGGAACGTTCTCCCGAGGGTTCTGGGGATTGTTCTGCAGAGCATTTTCAGGAGCTGCTGGGACTGGAGAAGCTGTTTGCAGCTTCACTCGACCATTATTTATTAATCCATTTCACACAGCCAGCAGTCATTAAGCACGGCCCTGTCAATCAGTATCGCTCTCTACTGAACATTCATTTCATAATAAACACAAGGGCCAGGAGATAAAAGAGCTGAGTGTGTTCATTATGGAGAAAAAGAGAGAGAGACAGAGAGAGACAGAGAGAGAGAGAGACAGAAAGAGAGAGAGAGAGACACAGAGAGAGAGAGACAGAGAGGCAGAGAGAGGCAGAGAGAGACAGAGAGAAAGAGAGAGACACAGAGAGAGACAGAAAGAGAGACAGAGAGAAAGAGAGAGACAGAGAGAGAGAGAGAGACAGAGAGAGACAGAGAGAGAGAGACAGAGAGATAGAGACAGAGAGAGAGAGAGACAGAAAGAGAGAGAGAGAGAGACACAGAGAGAGAGAGACAGAGAGGCAGAGAGAGGCAGAGAGAGGCAGAGAGAGAGACAGAGAGAAAGAGACAGAGAGAGAGAGTGAGAGCGAGAGACAGAGAGAAAGAGACAGAGAGAGAGAGACAGAGAGATAGAGAGAGAGAGAGAGAGAGAGAGAGAGAGAGAGAAATCTGATCTGTGTGTGAATGGAGGTTCCTCTAAAGCCTGTCTGGAGGTAATCGATGTAAATTAGCCAGTACTAAAGATGCTCTTCCGGTGAATGATGTCACGGGCGGCGCTTGTCTGTTGGAGGGGAAATAAAGTCTCACAGCTATGTGGAACATTATGGCCAGAGGGGGCGCTGTGATACCGGTTCGACTGTGGGGTCAGAAGGGCGTATGAAAAGTTCTACAGTGATTAAACTCAAGCAGCCAGAATGCCAGATAACTGAATCACTCATATTACAAATCAGGCATATTAAACCCTGTAACAGCGTTTTTATTCTAGGAAAATGCCAGAAGTCGTGAACATGAATGAACAGTTAATGGTGAATAGACCAATAGTATCGCTCCAAATGACGCCGAATAAAAGATGTATGACACAAGAGACAACACGAGACTTCAGGACTGCAGAGCAAAAACAGAGAAAGAGAAAGACTTTCAAAACACAAGAGCAAACAGTAAATACAGTATACAGTAAATACAGTAACGACAGACACCATGAATTCCCTTCATTTTGTCTCCTGTTGCTGCACTATTCTTTTATTTTCCCCATTTTATCTTCCTTACAAGCAAATTTCTGTTTCTGCTTCTAGCTATTTGTGGGTCCCCGTCACAAGCCCCTGTATTCGGCACTTTCTGGTACTATAATAATTTGATAAGTGGCCATTCTTCACACCCCAGGAACAGGCTCTCTGTGGGCCGGGACATGGGCTCCAACCCCTCGGACCACACTCTAATTGGAGCCGCTGACCAAGCCAGACCTCGCTCTCTGGGATTGACGGAGTAGGGAAAGGAGGGAAGAGAAGAAGTTTAAAAATAGACCGGGCAGATTAAGGAGCATCTGACAGCGGAGCAGGAGATCGGAAAATCCTCCCCGCGTGCCAGTGTGGCCCCTGGCCCCAGAGACTCGCACGCCAAAGCTCACCTGGGTCACCAACGGCACGCCGCCACGCCGAAGCCTCGACACAGCGAGCATAACACTCTCACAGCCCCCAGCTGGACCGATCTCGTCATCCAGCTCAGCTACATCATAACTGGAGGCAGAGTCAGGGACAATGCTGTGAACATCAGTGTTGTTCAAAAAGACAAACACCGTCAGAGCATCGCTGAGAAGTTCCTCTAAATCTCCAGCCTGCAGATCACAGCTGGAGAAGACTCATAAAAATAAACCGGAATTCTGTTACACCAGGCCTCTCCTATCCAAAACCAAAGCAGGAGGACATCTGGAACAAGAACTAGGAGCTACAGTCGAATCCCAGTCAGGATACAGAATGATTCCTAATTCACTTTTCTAAGAGAAAATAAGGACTTCAAAATAAAACAAAATCGGATGCTGCTGTTACACAGTCACGTCCTCCCAAGACTCCCCAAAGACGGCAGGTGCTTCTGCAGACGTTCCAAAAACTCTTTATTCATAACCAAAACAAAACTGGTACGAGGACAAGAAACAGGACTTATACTCTACAGTAGACCTAAACCAACATGACTAACCAGCCTAAATACAAAATCACCAAAAAACATCCATAAACCAATAAACCCTTCACATTAACAAACCCAGCTGAGACTAAAAAACAAGAAAACCCATCACATTTCATAATAAAAGTTCAAACTAAATCGAAATACAAACTTGAACAAGAGCGGCCTCTAGTGGACGTTGACGGAACATGACATGCACAAGTCTGCACATTTTAATACACAATCCCTGAACTGAAAAATGTGGCTTGTGTAAGCATTCGATTTTGTTTTATTTCTTCCAGTATATTAAACAAATATACAGTAATCCCTCACTTTTAGTGGAGGTTACGTTCCAAGAGCGCTTGCGTATAGTGAAAAACCACGTTGTTGTAAACTGAGATAGCTGCTTCTTCTTCTTTTTATGGCGGTTGACAACTTTTCAGTGTATTACTGCCACCGCTGGACTGGTGGAGGTAATACGGTTCGGTTCTCAGAAAAAAGGCAAGGATCTTTGCAGTTTCTGCGTTATTGTGGGGATTTCTGCATAAAACGATGACTTTGGTTCTTTAAAAAAATCTGTGTGTGACTGAATCCGCGACTCCTAATCCGCATTCAAAACTGGGGGATTACTGTATATATAAAGTATGGGGGAGGTTTTCTCTGTATATTTGGGGATATGAGCTGTAGGGTTTTGTATTCAGGCTACGCCACCGTGTTCTGGGGGCACAGGAGGAGTTTGGGGGAGTTTTAGAGGAAGCAGACCTTGTTGTGTGTTCTTGTTACGAGATGCTGTCTGTCCCGAGTGAATAAACTTCTACAAAACTGTGTATTGTTGTGCTTCTCCAAGACAGGGACACTGACTCTCCTCAGTCACAGAGTCCTCCCGTGTCCTCGGCAGAGCGTGCACGATTAATTAGTGCATCATTAATTAAGTCATGCTTCAGTCGGTCCAGGCTGAGGGTGTGGAGTCTGATCGCTTTAATCAGGAGCAAACAGACGAGGACGCGCATGACTCTTAATTACAGCGCAGCCAGATTAACGCGCTTCTGCCACGCGGACAGATCAGATCCACGTTCACGGAAAAGGACAAAAATTCACAGAGAAACAGGAGAGAACAAATAAACACTCTGCAGCACTCCGCTTTTATCCAAAGCGACTTCAATTCCCTACCTACAGGGGGCAGCAATTTGGGGTTAAGGGTCTTGCTCAGGGACCCAGTGGTAGTGCTGAAGGTAGGATTTGAACCCATGACCTTTTGGTCCAGTGGCAAGTATCCTATCACTAGGCCACCACCACACCACACACATACACTCACACACACACGCACACACACTCACACACATACATACACTCACACACACACTCGTGCTCTGTTGGCGCTCCTCATTACAACAATGCCAAGCTACCAGTTGCTAAGGAGACCTGTGGGAGAGGGAGGGCTCCTGTTGCTATGGCAGCAAGCCTGCTTCCTGCCAACTGTCTTCCCCCCGAGACCCGAGAGAGAGAGAGAGAGAGAGAGAGAGAGAGAGAGAGAAATACAGGGAGAAGAATATAGGTGTGTGTGTGTGTGTGTGTGTGTGTGTGTGCGTGTGTGTGTGTGTGTGTGTGTGTGAGTGTGTGTGTGAGTGTGTGTGTCTGAGTGCTGGGGGAGGGGATGTGTAACAGGGGGTTCTGGGTAAGAGATGTTGAAAGGAAAAGAGTTTATATAGAAGGTGGGGGGGTGGAGGAGTAGGGGTGGCAGATAACTAAAAATGGAGAGAGAACGAAAGAATGAAAGAATAAAAGAAAGAAAGAAAAAAAAGAAAGAAAGGTAAGGATAGATGTAGGGACAGGGCATAAACTAGAAACTGATGGAGCAAAAGGGTTATAAAAAGTCTGATGGAGGGAAAGGCTACACGGCGAAGGAAAGGTGGAGGGTAAGTTGGAGGGAAAGGTGGAGGGGAAGGTGGAGGGAAAGGCTACACGGCGAAGGAAAGGTGGAGGGAAAGATGGAGGGAAAAGCTACACGGCGAGCAAGAGCACCATTTTCTACAACTACAGTTGTGTAGTCTGGTCTAAAATGGTGTAGTCTGGTCTAAAGTGGCGTAGTCTGGTCTAAAGTGGTGAGTGGTGTAGTCTGGTCTAAAGTGGTGTAGTCTGGTCTAAAGTTGTGCAGTCTGGTCTAAAGTGGTGAGTGGTGTAGTCTGGTCTAAAGTTGTGCAGTCTGGTCTAAAGTGGTGAGTGGTGTAGTCTGGTCTAAAGGGGTGTAGTCTGGTTTAAAGTGGTGTAGTCTGGTCTAAAGTGGTGTAGTCTTTATGAACATGAACTCGTCTGTAGAAATAAAAGTTTCCTTTTCGTCTCACATGTCAACAAAAGCAGAAAATCTGCAGTTATATCATCCATGGAATATTCATGTATTAAATTCAGTCGGAACATTTGCTCATGCACTGTGTCATATGTGTCATATACATTTGCATTAACTTGATTACTGTCCAGCAACTTATCAGGATAAAGTCTCCCGCCGTCTGTGCTTTTCCACATCACAGCCATATTTACAGGGGTAGGGGGGCACTGGGGAGAAGACAAGGCTGGTCAGCTCTGGACCTGACTGACCCTTTCCTCCACACTCCACTGAAAAGAACCAAGCTCTACATCCATCAGCACCTTCCACAACATACACCTTCCCCACTTACGCTTACTGCCCAGGACCCCACCTCGTCTGTGTCCAGGCCCGGGCAGCAGGTGCCTCTACAGAGGTGGAGACTGCAGGCATCAGACATGGAGCTCAACCCTCCCTTGACTGGCAACACCTCCCTGAGATCCAACAGGCGTAGTCCCTCTGCTAGCTGGCAACATGCACCCACCCTCCCCTCGCCACCAGGGACTCTCAGTGACTTCTGATTAGTCTTACTGCAGATGATGGTGGGTGAACATCCGAGCTGCTTTTCTGACCAGTTTACCATGTGCTTACCGTGTCCTCTCCATGGAGGATGCCAGCAATTACACCACCCTGCAGGATAAGATCTTGGCCCGCTGTGGCTTCTCTTCACATGGAGCCTTACTGTGAACTCCAAAGCCAGATGGACCATCTCCTACAGCACACCGGCCAGTGGCTGCAGCCTGACTGCCTATGCAGAACTGGTGGAGTGGGTGGCCCTGGATAACTGCATACAGGCCTCCCTGACTGTGGAGAGAAAGGCGGTAGCCAGTGCAGACCCCCAGGGACATGCTGGCAGCTCTGGGATGCGCCCAGGTAACTCTCGAGATGGACCAGGAGGAGTGGAAACCAGTACCTGGCAGCCACAGAGGGAACAAGGCTGGATTGCTCCACCTCCATGTAGCCTGCGGAAAGATGGTGGACAAACTCAAGCTCACAGACCCGGATCAACACCAGCCCTCCAGCCCCCTGAATCCCCAGAAGACTGGCTCCATACTCCAAAGCACCGCTGTGCCTCGATGGTCATGCTGTGGCTGAAGGTGCCCCCACACCTACCCTCATGGACTCCAGCAGCACCATCATCCTCACATACCCCTCCATCCACGCAAGGTCCAGACCCTCCTGTTCCTGGGGTACCCTGGTCCCAGGACCCAGCCTGTTTATCCCCTTCCCATCATAAAGGGAGCACTGTAGTGGACTTCATTCGGCCCCTGCTAAAGACAGACCAGGGCCAAAAGTGCATCCTGGTCATTGTCGACTACGGCACCCACTACCTGGAGGTTGTCCCCCTTCAAAAAGCAACGTCACACGTCACATGGGAACTGCTCCTCCTCTCCAGGTAGGTTTCCAAAAACACATTTTGTTCAACCACTGGACCCCAATTCATCTTAGTATCTATCAGTATCTGAGATTCGATTTTTTAACAACCCTATAATAAACCAACCTGCACATTTTTACCCGCAAACCAAGGTGGGACTACCAGATACATTTATGTACAGGATTCCTGACCCACAAACAAGGGTTGAAGACTTGCACTTCCTCTGAGTCAGAGGAAATATGCCTCCTGTTTGGAGAACCCTACACCCAGAATTAAAGAACTGTCCTGCTGTAATGGCCCTACATGATACATATCTGGAACTTTATCTTTTTAGTGTCCCTCTCTCTCTGGACATGTACAAACTTAATGGATGTGTGATATGAATTTGCTTTAAATTTCGAAGAAGCATTATATAAAAATAAAATACTGTTCCATATATGTTTTAGTGAAGGAGAGTTTTATTTCCATGCTCAGTGTTGATTGATTTTCTTCCTTGTGTCAACATTCCTAATTAGTAAACAGTCAGATATCTCTAATTAGAAGTGATTGAAAAAGATCAGATGAGAAATCAGATGGATCTCAGTAAATATGAGAGAAATCTTCATGACTGAGGTTCCAAGCCTCAGTGCATTAAGGATTATTCCAATTAATATCTTTTCTTACACATATAAATGTATTTCTGTGTAGCTTTTTGTGTTTCTCTGTGGTCTGTGGTGTGTCTGTGTCTGTATAGTTTGTTTAATTTGCATATAATTTGCATAAAGCTAAAAGTTCTTTGTTCTGTGTTAAGATGGGAAGACACCTGAGGGTCTCTCACCCTCCCTCCCTCTCTCTCTCGCTCTCTCTCTCTCTGATTTGGTTGTTATTTTGCTACTGATCTGTTTCAGTTCTCTTATTCATGTTATAGGCTAGTAATTCTATAAGAGGTACTTTTTAATTGCTTTGTATTTAATTTTATTTCAGGTATATCACACTGAGCATGCTCAGTCTTGACCTGCTCACACTCAGGTTTTACATCAGATTTCATTAGTGAGCGTTCATTATTCTTCACTAACTCTTCAGTGAAAGCCCCATCATGTTCACACTGTTGCAGTGAGGGTCCTGCGCTGCTGCCACTGCTCGGTGACGACAGTGATATGTGCACTGGAATCCAATTTGGAGCTCATTATGAAAGCGACTCAAATCCTGTGTGAAAACATCAGATCAGATCAGCGGCAGGTTAATGTAAACATTCACCACTTCAAGCGTCTGAGTGGAGCATAGCGCTTATCTCACTCCAGTTCGTTTATAGATCAGCATGACAGAACGCCATGGTGTGCACTGCGGTACCGGCCGCTTTGAGCAGGACTGCTGTTGGGGTCTTACTGACGAAGCACAGAAAGCAGGAAACACAGGGAGAAAAGAGAGAAAGCAAAAAATAAAAGGAAGAGGGATGGCATTGATCGTGGCACTGGGGAGAATCTGCAGAGGGTCAAACGAGGAGAAAGCACATAAACAGAGAGGGGGAGGGCAGAGGGAGAGAGAGAGGGAGCGAGGGAGAGAGAGAGATAGACAGAGGTAGAGAGAGAGAGAGAGACAGACAGACAGACAGACAGACAGAAAGAGCAGAGGGGAGAGAGACAGTGAGAGGGAGAGAGAGAGAGATAGAGAGAGACACAGAGAGAAAGAGAGAGAGAGAGAGAGAGAGAGAGAGAGAGAGAGAGAAAGAGATAGACAGAGATAGAGAGAGAGAGACAGACACAGAGAGAGCAGAGGAGGAGAGAGAGAGAGAGAGAGAGAGAGACAGACAGACAGACAGACAGACACAGAGAGAGTAGAGGGGAGGGAGAGAGAGACAGAGAGAGAGAGACAGACACAGAGAGAGCAGATGGGAAAAAGAGAGAGAGAGACAGAGAGAGAGAGAGAAAGACAGAGAGAGAGACACAGAGAGACACAGAGAGAGAGAAGCAGAGAGAGACAGGGAGAGACAGAGAAACAAAGAGAGACACACAGAAAGACAGAGAGACAGAGAGAGAGACAAAGAGAGTCAGAGAGAGAAACAGAGAGAGAGACAGAGACAGAGAGAGAGAGTTTAATAGACTCCCCCTCCTGTGATGCTCTCTATTGGTAACAGTTGTCTGAAGGAGAGGTGAGAGGTGAGGAGTACTGATACACACTTCCCTGATCTGGGGGTGGGGGGTGGTGTTGGGGGGTCAGACTGAGACAATGCAGCGCTGAAACGTTTAACCTCACTTTTGCGGAAATCAGCCAGTAGTCACTGCACAGTTCTCTGTATCTTTATGTAAATGCACCGTCTGCTCTTCGCATTGTGCAGATTTTGTGATGAATGGACCAACAGAAATGGTCCAAATATTTAAGTACATTTTGAAGAAACACTTTCTCTTTCTAATGTATAACTATTACATTACTCTGAATTTAACACATTGGGAAAAAAGTAAATACTTGCTACATTACTGTCCATTAACACTTCAGAATGTTCGCTAGTATTCTGGATGGAGATGATACAGAAACCATGAAACCTGTTTAATCCTAACTTTAGTCTCTGTAACCGAAAAGAAAAGAGGTATCAAATTAAAAATATATATTTTGTATGTAGTTAGTTCTGTTCCTCTGGTTTATACTGCACAGTCAGACTCTCTCTCTTTGTCTCTGTGTCTCTGTCTCCCTCTCTCTCTGTCTCCCTCTCTCTCTGTCTCTCTCTCTCTCTCTCTCTCTCTCTCTCTCTCTCTGAGAATGTGGTGTGTGTCTGGTTCTCTCCAGCAGGACTCTCTTTGGCTCGTCTGCTTTCCTATATGAGAGTCCAGCTGGAGACAGAAGTGTATCGACTTTATTTCAGGGACAGACTGACTGTTGTCTGCTCGTCTCAGACGCTCCAGATTGCCCCCCCCCAACCGCCAGCAAAACGTCTTTTTAAATTAACTTCATATGTTAAGAACCTGTTCCCTTCTCCTCCTTCAGCCCCAGTGTATATCAGAGTAATAATACTGGATCTGTACAGTAAACACACACAGCCCCGCACTGCAGAGTCCCGGGGTCACCCAGTTCATCTGGGGTCCTGACCTAGTCCCCATCCTCCACAACTCTTCTCTTTCTTCATATCTCTCTCTGTTTCTTTATCTCTCTCTCTCTCTCTCTCTCTCTCTCTTTATCTATCTCTCTCTCTCTCTCCCTCTCTCTCTCTATCTATCTCTTTATCTCTCTCTGTTCCTGACACAGACCTCATCCTCCACAACTCTCTTTCTTCATCTCTCTCTCTCTCTTCATCTCTCTCTCTCTCTCTGTCTCCTTCTCCTTGATCCTTTATTCCTTTTCTCTCTCTCTTTCTATCTGTCCTCCCTCCTCCCTCCTGTTCTCTCGCTTTCCATCTTCCTCCCTCTCTGTTTGTCTGTGGTCTGCATTGGGGGGGGGGGGGGGGGAAGGGGAAGAGAAGGCAAACCC